>QTSX02000949.1:0-122425 GCA_014839935.2 Entomophthora muscae | reverse complement strand
GCCTTATTTTAGATACCTTAGTATCATTCATGATTACAATCCATGACACACATTGTGTGAGTGATTTTGTTTGCGTAGTGAGTTGCTATTGTGTTTTATTTTTGTTTTGAGTTTTGACACACCTTGCTTGGATGTATTTTGTACCAATTCACATAGTAAACATATTACACCAAAAGACAACTCACACCATTTTTTTGTGAATCAATGTATTTTGGATTGTATTTTGAATATTTTTGCATTGCACGTGAGCCCTTTGTTGCTGTGTTGACTCATTTTGCCCATTAATGCCAATTAACCCTGTTAACAGAGTGTATATTTTAACCTGAGAGTTGGATTTTGTTTAAATCTGAAATCATTTTGTTTAAATATGAGGTATTTTTGATTGTTATATAGCTTTTAAAACTACTTTACTCTTGCAGTGTCTTCTGGCATTCTAGTGTTAATTGGCATATATTGATTTGTATAGGCACATCTTCCAACTTTTTGACGTTTTTTTTAATATGCAGTGCAACAGTATTCCTAAGTATACAGCAACAAGAATTCTTTATGAGGTATATTTTTTTGAGAACATGTATAATTCTTTATATACTTGAGCTAATCTGTTTATATAAGATGTATTTCTGAATTTGTAGATGGTTCCAGAGAGCGCCCAACTGGTATCTTCCCCCATGCCTCTGCAAACAAAATAAATAAAGGCTTAAAATTATTTATGAGGACTCCGTCCCCAACTTTATTTGATAATGCTTTGAATAATTCATTAAAAATTTAAGTTTTTAGATATTTATTTCCTATTTTAAAGTTGGTTTTTATCAAGTTTTTAATAAGTTTTTTTCATATTTGTTGATGTTTGCAAATGGGAATTGTTAAATGCTTTCATAGATATATTCATCAAAGTTTAATTTGATATCCCCATGAATTTCATTAATCTCTTTGAAGTTGATATTTAATCCTATTTTGTATGCTTCCCTAATCCATGGCAAGCACCCCGCGGGTGGTAAATATTTCTTAGCTCTAGCTTCAATATTTGAAATTTTTTTCATATTCATTTGAATTATTCTATTTATTTGATTTTTATTTGTTTGTTTTACAGGGGCTATCAGCAACTGGTAACCCCCATAGAACCAACTCAGCGTAAAAGCCGCCACTTCCGCAACCTCATCCCCATCCCTAGTTATAACTAAAGTAAATATAAGTAAAACATAAAAAAGACTTACTAATTGTTTCCCCTGTGGCCCCCTCAGCCACAGGTGCTCCTTCAGTGAACTTCATGAGAATTTGCTGCTCTTCATTTGATTTCCTGGGTCTTATCTTCTTTATTTTTCTTGCAACTTGTGCTTCCTCTTGATTTTCATTTGGTAAATTTTCAGTAATTCTTGAAGCGCTCCTGCTTCTTGCTTGTGTTTTGTTTTCTTCTGTTTCCATTTGGTTGGTTTCCTCTTCATTTGTGTTGATTTCCTTTGAACTTTAATTTCCATCAATCATTTTGATTGTTTGAGTATTCTTTCTATTGGTTTTTGCAAATTCCTACAAGTTGTAACTTTCACTTTTGAAATCTAACCACTTGAGTATTTCCTTTGGAAGATTTAAAATTATTTCCTTGTTTTCTTCATTGACCATTGTTCCCAGGCTATTTTTTGTGGGTTTGTTTTGCTGGACCAATGCCCTTCCCTCATTTCCCAGTTGATTTACCATAATTTCCCTTATGTTATGTTCAAGCCTGACCACCTTTTGGAGAGCTGACTCTAATTTGTTAATTAGGCTGTAGATATTTGACATTTTGTCTAAATTACATCAAAAACTGGTTTTATAGTACTATCCTCAATGCATGAATATTTTTCAACATTATTAATAAATTAAAGACCATAAATGTAAAGTTATATTAGTATATTCAATTAGACATCAACTCTTGATATTTAGATAATATGTGCATAACTCAATGCAATTTGTTTAATAAAATTCATTGTAAACTTGGCCTTTTTCATTGTAATTTATTGAAATGGACTGTATTTATATTAGAGAGCCATTAATGTTTAGTAAAAATATTGATACATAGTGCATTTTACATCATGTATATTTACCTATTGGTAATAATTCTGTAAACTTTTCAGTCAGATTTTGCAAGGTAATAATAATGTAATGGATTAATAAATTACTGTTTATTGTCATTAATTGGCTGCTTTTCTTTGCTGTGGCAATAGTGCAATTTCTGATATTTATGCACTAGTATCCAATTGGTTGGTTTCACATCCAATCACACAGGCATTAGGGAATCAAGTTGCCACCCCAATCACATACAGTCTTGGGGTGGCAACTTGATTTCCTATTGCCTGTGTGATTGGATGTGAAACCAACCAATTGGATACTAGTGCATAAATATCAGAAATTGCACTATTGCCACAGCAAAGAAAAGCAGCCAATTAATGACAATAAACAGTAATTTATTAATCCATTACATTATTATTACCTCACAAAATCTGACTGAAAAGTTTACAGAATTATTACCAATAGGTAAATATACAGGCTGTAAAATGCACTATGTATCAATATTTGTACTAAACCTTAATGGCTCTCTAATATAAACACAGTTCATTTGTCAAGAATATTCCTGACATAAACCAAAACTTACTGGAGGACAATGCTGGAAAACAATAGAAGTATTTCCTGTTAAAGAGGAAAAATTTAATAAGGACTTTCCCCCTTTAATTGGGGGAAATAAAAATCAAACAAAGGAAAAATGGAATTTAACAACCGCTGGAATAATTTATCATTTGGGCAGGCGCCCACCACACCTGCCAGCACACTCTGCCATCTCTCAGTCAGTCACCAGCGGGCCCCCTGCCAACCCCCCGCTTGCCTGCCAAACCCCCACCGCCCAGCCTGGTACCAGCAGGCCCACTGCCAGCCCACCTGCTTGCCCTCTGGGTCCCAGTTGGCTGCCAGCCACCCACCCAGGTCCCAGGTCATACCCCACAGCCAATCAGAAGCCCCCATATACTGCAACTAATCAGGAAAGTCCCTGGTTGAAGGGAAAAAATCACTGACCAATAACTGCCCTTCACAAGTTTTGGGCAAATTCAGGATTCAGATTCTACAAAATATTCTGGTCCTACAAAAGAAGGAGAAACTCAGGGTTCAAATTTTAAGAATAATTCTACTCCAAACCAATGTAATTCAGGGGACCAAACCACATGCTTGAGTCCAGACCCCAGACAAACCATGCCTCCCAAAACAAAAATAGATTTTGAAAGTTCCATAAGTCTTCACCATCACCTGACCCCATACCCAGGGAAAATCATTGGCTCTAGTCAAGAATGGCCAAAACCCCAACAGATTGTCAAAGAACAAAAGGTTGACCACCTTCTCAAACCCCAATTCACAAAACACTTTCCAAACTTTTGGGCTCTCCACTCCCTTGTTTTCATTCCCACTTTCAAAACTTTGCACAGTGGGATGCACTTTAAATAAGGGACCCTCTACTCAGTAATAGCTTGTGCTATTATTGAGTTAATACCCTCAATAAAGCTAAATATCACTTAAAACTTAAGTCAAATTTAACTAGTTAGCCCCAGCCAAACCCCTCCAATCCAAGGACAATGAACCATCTTATCTTCACAGCTGTGCTTACAGCTTGCCTTGGGATTAGAGGCTATCAACAGGGACCAGAGTTCTTTGGACCCTCATCAGAAGGGTTAGGTCATGATCTCCACTACAACCCTGGACAACTCAACTCCTCCCATACTAATTCCTTGCCTCTCCTGGTGTCTCTGCATTCCATGCTGTCTATTGCAGTGTACACCTCTATGCACTATGTGTTAACCTACTTTGCTGGGAGCTTTGGAAGATACAACATCCACGCCAAGGTCTTCTGCTGGTTGATGACCATCTATTCAATTGTCACCTCCCTAACTGGGCTCAAATTTTCCAACCTCCTGCTATACCTGCTGCAAGTAGTACATACTGTATATGGGTATTACACCATTTCAATAAATTACAATGAAAAAGGCCAATTTTATAATAAATTTTATTAAACAAATTGCATTGATTTATGTACACAATATCTAAATATCAAGATTTGACATTTAATTGCAATATACTAATACAACTTTACATTTATGGTCTTTAATTTATTAATGATGATGAAAAATATTCATGAAAATAATTATATGTTACTGTATCAGATGTATACCATTTTATTAATTATATGGAATGACAATAATATAAAAAATATATTATTGATTATGAATTGGAAGAAATAATATCAACTTTAATAAGTTTTCACAAAGAAAAGATTTATTTTACTCATCAAAGGACAAGAAGGGGAGGGACTGGGTGGAATGAACATTGCCTTCATCTGCGCCTGTAAAAAGGACAGCAACATTGATGGTGGGGGGATGGGTGGTGGTTTGGGAGTCAGAGTTGGAAGGCGGGTGGCTTGATGGGGGATTGGGGAGGCAGGGTTGGTTGACTGGGAAGGGGAAGCAAGAGCTGATTGCTTCAATTGCTCAAATTATTCTTCTGTCACATATGTGGGCTTGAAAAAACAGATTTATGGGCAAGAGGGGAGGTGGGAGTCCTTTCTGGACTTATCACTGTCACTTGCATATAAAATGACAAGATCTGATAGGTCCTGGACAAACACAGAAGGGAAAAGCTCATAACCCTTAGCAATTTGGGTGCACAGTTTGTTGTATGTGGCAGGCTTTAAGCGCCCAAGCGCAGAACCTAAATTGTAAAGACATACATCTGCAAGATGCATGTCAGCGTGATTGATGGGGTAGGACCAACAGGTATGCCCAGCAGCCCTGATTTCTTGGGTTGCCCATTCTTGCTGCTCCATCTTGGCACTCAGTTATAATACCCAGTTACGGTAGGTACCACTTGCAGGATGTAGGGTAGCAGGTTGGTGAACTGGAACCCAGTCAAGGCGGTAACAATAGGATACACAGTCATTAGCCAGCGGAAGACCTTTGTATGTATGTTATATCTCCCAAAACTCCCGGCAAAGTAGGTTAAAATGTAGTACATGGACGTGTACATTGCAATAGAGAGTGTCAAATGTGGAGACACCAAGGGAGGCCAGGGTCTAGTTTGAGATGAGTTCAGTTGACCAGGGTCGTAGTGGGGGTCATGACCTAGTCCATCAGGGGAGGGTCCAAAGAACTCTGAACCTGGTTGGTAGCCTCCAATCCCAAGGTAAGCTGTGAGCACAGCTGTGAAGATGAGGTGGTTCATCTTCCTTGGATTGGAGGGTTAGCAGGGGTTGATTGGTAGTTTTAACTTTTTAGAGGTAAGTTGAATTTCACTTATATTGAGGGTATTAGTCTCAATAATAGCACAAGCTATTACTGAGGTAGGATCCTTTATTTATAGTCCTCTCCCCTGTGCAAAGATTTGCAATTGGGAGAGAGAAACAGGGGATAGAGATCCCAGAAGTTTGGAAAGTAGGAATGGCAATTGGGGCTTGGGAAGATGGCCAAACTCCTGTTCACCTGTTATCTGTGGCTGGTTGGGAAATTCTTGAGATAAACCAATAGATCCCTGTTTCTCTGGTGCTAGGTGAAGATTATGAGTCAACTCCTTTTCAGAAGTTATTTTGGCGCCAAGAACATTGTTTTGGATAGGATTTGGCCTTGGCCATGTGGTCAGTGGATTAGCATCTGGTTGGTTGGCAACATGCTTATTTTTAGAATCTAAAATTTTGTTCTTGCCCTCTTCTGGAGGGGAAACTTTTTCTTTGAATTTTCCCCTGTTGCCAGGGACTTTTTTGATTGGCTGTAGCCCAGGGGGATTTTTGATTGGGTGCAGGGTGAGCCCTGGCACCCAGGTGGGTGGCAGGCACCTGTCTGTGGCCCGGGGAGTAAGTGGGTGGGCTGGGGGATGGCAGCGGGCAAGCAGGTGGGCGGCAGGGCCTGGGCTGGTGGCTGGGAGACTGGTGGGAGGCAAGCAAGCGGGTGGGGGACTGGCAGTGGGCCCGCTGGCGCCTTCCTGGGTGGGCAGGTGGCGGGCAGGGGGCTTGCAGGTGCCTGGCTGGGTGGCGGGAGGCTGGCAGGCGGGCAGCAGAGGGCTTGCAGGTGGCTGGCTGGGTGCTGGCAGGCGTGACAAGCGTCTGCGCGGCAGCAACAGGTGCTTGCCTGGATGATAAATTAATTTGAGACCCACTGAGTTCTGTTTTTTCTTCAATTTTTTATTTTATTTTTCCCTAATAAGGGGGGGAAATCCCTATCAAATTTTGCCTCTAAAATTGGGCCTTCAGCTATTTTTCTCCAAGTTTTCCTCTCAGTCAGTATTAGTTTTATGTCAGGAATATTCCTGACATCAGTACAACTGTATACACTTTTTGCTGTGTGGCCCACTCCTCCAGCATGGCCTTGAGCTCTGTCTGGTAGGTATACCCATATGTGGTGTTTGATATTGCTGAGTAATAATTGACTCCCAATGGGGAAACTGCCAATAAAACACCAACAAAGCAATACAAGATTGGGCTGCACTTGTATACTTCAGACTAGATTTGCTTTTCTCCAAAGTCATGAATACTTGCCAAAATCTTGGCATATGACAGGAAGATTACGTCATTACAGGCCCTCATTGCCCTCCCTTTAATAAAACTGATGATGGTTGAGTTGTATGGGTTGGTATCCACCAAACTGGGGCCACCAAGAACCTGATTGGATAGGATTCTGGCGGCAACCACAACTCTGTGCATCCACAAATTCATTGTTCTCTTATTGGTGAATATGCTGTGGAGTCCCAGTTGGAGATGTACATGGACCAGGGGCATCTGTGGGTCACGTTTCATGATGGCCATCATAAGGGGATGGGCTTTTTCACCTTCAGTTGAAGAACAGGCACCAGTTGGGGTCTTCTTGGTAGGGGGGCACAGTTGGCGGTGGCTTGCAGGGTTGCAGCTACAGTGGACTTTGCAAACCCCATTGCAGCTGCAATTTCCCCAAGGGACATAAGCATCCCTTGCTTTTCAACCATTTCAAGAACAATCTCTGGAGTGATTAATTTTCTTCTGCGTCTTGCAGGCTGATTGGTTGAAGGCGGTGTGTGTCTGCCTTGAGAACCAGACAGTTCCATCTGATTGGCTGTTTCTGGATTCTGGCTTCCATTGGTGGCCCCATGGCTCACTTGGTCAATTCCAGATGTCATTGTTGATATGTGATTTTGGTTGGTGGCTGCCTGTGTGTGATGGGAAAACAGGGCCATGCTTGAGGACGCGGGAGAAAAAACACACTCCTGGGTGGTGCTTGCAGAGGGGCCTGCGGGTTGGGAGTGGCCATAGAGGGAGGCTTCACTATTAGAAGACCCAGTGCAGCCCTGCATGATTTTGTCAAGGCCAGGGAACAGCTTGTTTATTTGATTGTTATTGGAAGAAGACATACTGTAATTTTAAAAGCTATGGCAACAACCAAAAATACCTCAGATTTAAACAAAATGATTTTAGATTTGAACAAAATCCAAGTTGCGCAAGATTCAGGATTCAAATAGTTTAAATATTTTTGGTTAATAAATGAACTTTCAAACAAAAAACAAAATTTCACTATCCCATTATATGAAATTATATCAAACATCAAGTGGTGTAATGTAAACTACAAACAAAATGAACTGACACAACAAGTGAGATGGATGGATGCTATTCCGGAGTATATTATAATCCAAGCAGGATTCATATGAGGCACCAAAAAAAGGACTAAAATGAAACAAAATTAGAGCAATCTAGAAGCAAGATTCCACAAGCACAAAATAAAATAAAGTCACACAAGATGTTTAGTATGAGCAGCCTAAAATATAAATATAACAGTTTTACAGCCAATCAACAGCTATCCAATTTAGGAACAGAGGCGTTTATTTCATTTTCATGGATCCTTATTTGTGTATAATGGTTTTGAGAACCTTCTAAATATGGATTTGAGATTAAAAAAATCATTAATTTTTAAAATTTCTACTTTTAGTGATTTTATCCTAGGTTTTTTACAATGGTTTTTACTAGCAATATCTTTGACGGCGCCAGTAGCCAAGCCAACAGCAGCCAAGCCAGCTTCAATGGAGGCAAGGCTCAGAACGTGGAGGCACCTGTTTACACCCAAGCCTTTGAGGCAGTATCAAGGAAGCTGACCTGTTACTGACCCCTTACCATATGGCTTTGACTTGTTCAGTAGTCACTTAGTGTCTAGCTCTGCCCCTGCTCCTGTACCCACCCCTGCACAAACTGCCCACCAACCAACCAATCAGGATGAAAACCTTGATTTGGAAAAACTTCCTGCCACCACTCAACCTGCCTGTCAGGGACCCACTTGATAGGGAACAAGTTCCCTACCTGGTGGACCAAAGCCCCTAAGTTGAGCCCTGCAATTACTGATCCAATAGGTACCGTGATCATGGTGAAATGGCCCAGATGGCCCAAATAAGCAAATCTACCCATCATTGAGCTGAACTGACCCAATAGATAATACCCTACCAAGTATGTCAACAGGTAGAAAGATGTTTTGGGTCTAACCAGGGGAATTCTACTGGAGGAGGAGGAGTGGTGTTGCGGCCATAATGAAACTTTCTTCCCCAGTGGCCAGAGGGATACTTGAACCACCTGTTGGCCAGAGACTCCTTCTGGTGGGCATCATTGGGAGAGGAGTTATGCCAGTCAGTGGTGAGAGTAGGATTTTCAAGACCTAATACAACTGTAAGCAGGAGGACTAGAAACCATAACAGAAATAAGATTCATTTCATGGTTTCAAATGAGGGATCAAAGAATAAGTGTGGGCAGGAGTAAAGTAATATAAATCTTTATTGTTGGAACAAGTAGGAAGAATTGAATTTTCTCCCTTAAATACTTTAATAGAGACTGAATCAGTTTAAGAGGAACCTTTGATGTGAGGGGATTCTCTAATAATTGGCATGAAAATAATGATTGGAATGAAATACCTTTCCAAGATGTGCATTGGGTGATAGCTTAATAATATAAGTAATTAAAACTTATAAGAAGAAAGTCCAAAAAAACAGCCACAAGATCAGAAACAATTAAGCAGTTGATAAGCTTAATATTAACAGAGATCAAGTGCAAGAGCCATGGTTGCATATGTAACAAGTGGATTTGAGAGCAGCAAGGTCAAGGCAGGCAACCAATCAGAATGCAATTGGTAAGTGACATTGTTGGCTGAACTATTAACAGTTTCAAAAGTAGATTTGAAGTGTGGAACAAAAGAAAAATGGATTGTATCAACATAAATAGGTAATCTAAGTTGACACTTTGACTGTACACTAACCTGTGTCTTCTCTTTTGGGTCCTGGTTTTGATCCCCGTCCAAAACATTGTTGATAATATTGGATGGAGAATACAATTTTTTGTTGCTTTCTGGATAAGAAATCATTGATGAGGTAGAACAATTTCCCAGTAAGAAGAGATTGTTGTTGTCAGGGGGAAATTCCCTAACACTGCTCCCCTTACAGCCAATCAGGCTTTAGCTCCCCTGGCCCAGCGCCCCAAGCAACAAATCATCACTGCCCAAATTCTTCAGAAAATTGTGGTACTGAATCTACAGGGTCTGTCCTGGGAACAGATTGCCGCCCAGTTGCAATTTACCCAAGCTACTGTCATGCGGGAATCCAACAACCTGATGAATAAGGGGAATCTGATTGGGACAGCCAAGAAGCCCAAGAAGGCCCCTGAGTCACAAATATCTGAGGCATACCCAATCATGCTTGACCTCCTCCAGCGGGATCCCAAGCTTCCCTTGACCCAGGTCTGCAAACAGCTTGCGCACCATAACATATGGGTCTCTGAGTGCATGGTGCAGCTCTGGATATATGGGAAGGTGGCTTCCATACAGGTTCTTACCAATTTTGCCGGCAACCAATGGGATGGCGCTGAGGATTCCCCATATGACACTGCCATCAAATCAACCCTGGTCTGATGCCTGACTAGTCTAACAGATGTCATCATGTTTGTCTTGTACTACAAGTTATCAATTGTGTTTGACAATTTTGGTGAGCAAGGAAAAGCTGCTGCCAAAATAGAAGAAATAAGGTCAAGAAGGGGACGTTTATTGGTGTCTTTCTAGCTGTTTCAGCCAAGGACTTTGTCTACTATTGGACAAACCCAGATTTCATTGATGGCTACTTGTACAGCCACATCCTAGGTGGATTATTCAACTCCTGGGATGGCTCAAATTCCAAGTACCGGGTTTTCTTGAGCCACCAGATGGAGGGTAGCTCCATTTGCCCTTGAGGCCATCCAGGAACGCAAGCACCAGGCCTCCATATACCCAGATGGTCACTCTGACATCCATCTGGCTGATGTTGTGTTCTTCAACATGGTATCCACATTACGGGAGAACTTCCCTCCGGCTTTCAACAACCTCTATCTTGGGGTCTTTGACCACAATTCTATCTTTGGTCATCAACTGGTGGCTGACTTAATTGTGCAAATGGTTTTCCATGTGAACATGGGTAACCAATCACTTAAAAACAAGCACCTCCCACCATGTGCCACTGCCACCTACAAGACCATCCAGCCAATGATAGACAAGGAATACACCAAGTTGTATAAGGCAGCCATCACACAAAATCCTCCTGCCTCCACCCCTGCCACCAACACCCCTCACCTGCAAGCCCAACCCACCCAATCCCAGACCCCCAGGCCAGCACTGCCTCTATGTCTTTCTTCCCACGTTATTCTTCCTCCTAGGCATCACTCTTCCCCGCCCCAATAAACCCCCTGTTGCCAAACATTTTCTTTTTATATTATCTTTATTTTGCATTTCAATTGTTCATAATCTCTTTGTTTATAGTTGGCTATATTCTTTATGTTCAGCTTATTTCTATAAAATCATATATTTACTATGTTGTGTATCTAGATCCAGAACACAGTTATTTTTAGCACTTTGCACGGCCCCTTGTGAAAATATTAACAACAATTTGGTGATTGCTAAATTTGAACTAGAAAATTATAGTGTTAATTGTTTTCAGATAAAGTTGTTACTGATCTGAATTTAAAACCTTAATGATAAACTTTAAGCTAATCAGGAGCCAAGTGATAAAGTGATTGTAGTGATATAAAGGGCCATTCAATAATTCTTTGATACATATGTACTAATTAATATGATTGGCTGGATGTTTTGCCATTGTACGCCATTGTTGCTGTGGCAAGTTGTTGGTGGACTAGTGCCCAATCAGATTCTGGGTTAGCACTAGTCCATCAACAACTTGCCACAGCGGCAATTGCGCACAATGGCAAAACAACCAGCCAACCATATTAATTAGTGCACATGCATCAAAGAATTATTGAATGATCCTTTATGTCACAACAATCACTTTATCACTTGGCTCCTGATTGGCTTAAAGTTTATCATTAAGGTTTCAAATTCAGATCAGTAACAACTTTATCTGAAAACAGTTAACACTATAATTTTCTAGTTCAAATTTAGCAATCACCAAATTGTTGTTAATATTTTCACAAGGGATGTGCAAAGTGCTAAAAATAATATGGCAATTAAGGAAGCAATACCAACACAAAGCAAACAACACATATTGAGATGAACGTAAAACATATACACAATGGGTAAAGAGATGAGATATTGTAGTAAATGAGAAACAAACAAGGATAAACAAAGAGGCAAAAATATCAGAATAACACAGATTTTATTGGGGTGAAAGCTATAAAAACATATGGAAAGGTTAGTAAAAAATCAATGAGAGAATTGTAGAAGCTGCTAATTGCTCAACTCAGCAATTTCTGAAATTAAAGAAATTGACCACAAGGTCAAAGCAAGAGTTAATTCTGCCGTCCTTGAAGGGGACAAAATAGACAAGGTGTCCGCAAAGGCCCTTATGACCAAAATACCAGACACCCCGGAGAAGACAATAAAGTGCTTACTAAATATTCAAAAAAACTGTGGTCAAGGGCCTCTAGTTTAAGTCATTTGCCCTCTCTGTGCCGTCTGTCTGGACAGACAACCCAGAAATGTATGCCCATCTCAAGCCGGCCAAGCGCACCAGGAAAGAGGACACAGAATTGCCCGCTCAACTTCTTGCACCAAGAATGGCCAAGCCGGCTGAGGCTGCAGGCAAGGAAGAAACACAAGAAGGTAACCTAAAAAATAAAATTAATAAATTTTCAAAATACTTACCTTTATTCCTTAGAAAACGTAGACGGTGAACTCCGCCAGGTCCTGGTCCCTTTTGTCCCCCTCACCTTCTACGCCAACTATGTCACTCATGTGGCCAAGCAACTGTATCTGTCCCCCCTGTCTTGCAGGAGCTGAAGGACAGCATCCACAGGTCCTTTCCTATGTTGCAGGAGACATTGGCCAGGCTGACGCATGGCAAGGAGGCATCCAAGTGGGCAGTTACTGCCTACAAGGATGCCCAACTGGTCAACCTGGACCTGGTATCACTCAGTGGAGTTTACACGGTTAACTCCATTGAGCTTGTTTGGGACGTCCTGGAGACACTCCCATTCAAGAATGTATAGGAGATGGGCTGGGCCCATGCAGCTGCTTGCTTCTGCTTCCCTGTGGAGCACACAATATCTTACCTGTTAGAGAACTTTGGGTGTGCGGTGTCAAAATTGGCTGTTGCAGACGTAACAGCTGTCAAGAAAGCCAAAATCCTACTGGTGGACTTTGGGCTGGCCTGGAGTGCCAACAAGATGGGGCTTCCTGCAGCCATGGAGCTGACCTTTGTTAAAACCAAACACAAAAAGAAAATAAGTACAGTATACAATAAGCTGTGCAAGTTCACTGAAGCCTTTGCTGGACAAAGGCTTGATCTGGTGATTTACCTAGGGTTCCTGTTTTACTTTGGGATGAGCGCTGATGTGGAGGATCTTGACAGGGTCCTCCTAGGGACTGACAAGGCCAGGCTCTCCCTGGATGAGAAGAAGATCCCCCCCGGGTATGACTTGGTGGACCACAAGATACAAGACACCCTGGTCCTGGCAGA
This sequence comes from Entomophthora muscae, assembly GCA_014839935.2. NCBI lineage: Eukaryota > Fungi > Entomophthoromycota > Entomophthoromycetes > Entomophthorales > Entomophthoraceae > Entomophthora > Entomophthora muscae. Next base: position 109,486 of record QTSX02000949.1, on the reverse strand, counting down.
GATTTACGGGTTTGCAGCCCTGCCAGAGAAGCTGCTCCTATATTCCCACCTGAACCTTCTCCCTTTTACTAGCCGCCAAGAATATTTTAACCAGGGTGTATCCACCGTCCACAGTGTGACAGTGGAGGTTGTTCACCACCTCCATTGTGGGGTGGGTACATACCAAAGGACTCACTATAGGAGCACACAATAAAAAGTATGATTCCAATAAATTTTATTACAATTTATATTATAATAAATGTTGTAACGGTGCTGTTTTAGCAGAGTTACATGGGGAAAATATTTTAGAAGATAGGTAATAATATTTATTGCAAGATATTGATAATATAGTTCATGTGAATCCAAGATAACAGGAACATGATTGGTAATCACACGGCTAGATGGAAGAGTGGGGTGGCTTGATCCTGGTAATGAGTCAAGCGCCAAAACAAGGTATCCACCATAAAGGATCATCATCTGTTCATGTTGTTGGATTTGGTCATTTGAGTTGACTTCCTAGTCTGGCTTCAAGTGACCAGATAATTGTATTGCGGGTCACAAATCTGCTTGGTTGGAACCTTGCTGGTGGATCAAGTCTGCGGTTTTGACACCCCTCAACTGAAGGTTGGCCCCCTCTGGGGCAGGTTGTCAGGGAGGTTGTCAGGAGCCCGGGCGCCGTATTAAACTAGTTGCTATTCTGTGGAAGGCAGGGCAGTTTCCCGTTGTTTCTGTCTTGCTTTACCGGGTTGTAGGCAATCATGGTGTAGGGTCTTGTCTTGCTTTCATTTGCCAAGTCCTTGCACAAGGTAAGTGTTATTGTTGTTTACCTTCAGAATGATTTCTGGCCCCACTTTTTCAGGTTGTAACTTGCTCTTGTTGACATTCATGACCCATACTTTCTCCTCAACTTCATGTCTATTGCAGATGGGGACAAATGTCTTTTGCAGACGTTCATTCTCTTTGGCTGTTTGCTTGCTGTTAGCCTCTATTACTTGAGGATCTGAGCGTGGAGGGACTTCACTTGGAATTTCCAGTTTAGGTCCTGTCAATGCTTGAATGATATTTGGCTATGTGCATATACCAGTTCAAACGGGCTTTTTCTGGTGGGTCTGTTCACTTGGGTTTGACACACAAGTATTGCAGTTGGTAGCTACTTATACCAGTCTTCAGGTCTCCTGGCGGTGAGTTTGGCTAAGGCTTGCATGAGGCTACCATTGAGCTGCTCTATGCTTCCATTGGCCTGTGGGTGGTATGGTGTTGTTACGGTGTGTTTGACCCCATTCTTGGTGAGGTATACATGGGTGTCTTAGGAGGTCAACTCTTTGCCTCCATCAGTTATCAGAAGTTCTGGCTTTCTGAACTTGCTGAATATTTCTTTGCCAATAAATTGTCAAATGTCATTGCCAGTGTGTGCCTTCACTGCTTGTGCTACTGGCCATCTTGTCGCAAAGTCAATGGTGGTAATGATGTATTTCTTGTCATTGTGTTTTCCTGGCATGGTACCAACAATGTCAAGAGCCAATACTTTGAAAGGTAGCTGTGTGCAGATGGGGAGTACTGACTTTGGTGGGGTTTTGCTTTTGGCAAACTTTTTGCATACCTCACATTGGTCTAGAACTTCCTGGACATTGCAGTATAAGGTTAGCCACCAGGCTTTATGTTTTAGAAACTCATATAGATTTCTGCTCTTGGTATGTCCAAGGTCTCTGTGATAGCAAAGGATAGTGTCAACTTGCTGATGTGTGGGGATGTAGGGAATGGTTGTGTCATTAGTCATATTTCTGTGAAGAGTCACGTATACGTCAGCAAAGAGATGTTCATTCTTGATGACTGTTTCTTTGGTTATGTTGGTTGTGCCAGGGGGGAACCCTTTGCCCTTTGTTTGTAGCACTAAGAGAGGCCAGTCTGGGTCAAGTCCATTCTCTTTCCTTGAAGCACAGACATACAGGCGGGACAGGGCGTCTGCCATGGCAAGCTTGACCCCAGGCTTGTACTGAATGAGCATGTTAAATCTCTCCAATAGTTTCATCCACCGCGCTTGGTGGTGCAATAGATTTGCTTGAGTCTTGAAATAGATGAGTGACTTGTGATCGGTTAATGCTGTGAATTTTTCCTGGCGTTCTAGGTAGCAACGCTGTTTGATGAGGCAGTGCACAATAGCCAGCAGTTCCTTGTTGTGGATAGGGTATTGACACTTGCCATCTGTCAATTTTTGTGATTTGTAGGCTATGGGCAGGAAGTCACCGTCACTATTTTTGATTTGTAGTACTCCCCCAATGGATGCATCTGAGGTGTTGGTTTCCATTTGGTATTCCCCATCATGTTTGGGGTATTGCAGGATGGGAGCTGTTGTGAGCTTATCTTTGAGGTTTCTAAAACAGAGGTCACATTAGGAGATTCACACAAACTTAGACTTGGCGCCTGTTATGACGTATAAGGGGGCAGTCAAGACACCATAGTCAGGTATGAAACGTTGTACATAGGCCACCATTCTCAAGAAGGTACGGAGTTCCAACTTATCCTTGGGTGGTGGCATCTTGCAGATGGCTTGTATCTTTTGACTGTTGGGTTTGATACCGTCCTTTGAGACTATGTGTCCCAAGAAGGGTAGTTGCTCACAGAAGAATTGGCACTTGGAGGGCTTGGCCAACAGGTTATGTTGTGCCAAGGTTGCAAAGACTGCCTCCAGGTCTTTGTGATGTTGTTACACCAAGGGGCTGTAGACAATAATGTTGTCTAGGTACACTAGAGCATGCTTGCCTATGTGGGCACAAACACTTTGTTCATGAAGGTTACAAAGGTGGATGGGGCATTGATCATGCCAAAGTTGAGTACCACACATTTGTAGGAGCTGTATTTAGTGCAGAAGGCCGTTTTGGGAATGTCTTCCTCCTTGATACAAATCTGATTGTAGCCTGCAGTTAGATCAATCTTGGAGAAGACAGTGGCTCCTCCCAAGGCATCAAAGAGGTCATCAATCAGTGGCAGTGGGTAACAATTCTTAATGGTAACTTTTTTCAGGGCGCGGTAGTCTGTGACCAGGCGTAAGGTACCGTCCTTTTTGGCCACAAAGAATATGGCAGCCCCAAAGGGAGACTATGAGGGGCGGATAAGTCCTTTTTCTAATGCCTTCTTGAGGTAGGCACATAAGGTGTTATCCTCATTTGAGGTCAGCCTGTAGATAGGGCACGCCTTGGTTACAGCCCCCTTGAGTTGGATAGAGTGCTGAATATGCTTCTCAGGGGGAAGCCCAGGTAACGCTTCCTTAAAGATTTCTGGATGGCGGGCCACAATGTTGCAGTCCTGAGGCGTGGAGGTATCCTGGTGGTCTTTGAAGTGTATTATTTTGTACTGTCAGGAGTCCAAGTCAATTAACTTCAGGTCTTTCTTTTTGTCCCGGGTCTCTGTTATACGTACAAAGACGTGGTCACGCAGCAGTTGGTCCACGGAGTCAGGGTAGATCTGGTGGTTGACGCCTTCACGCTTGATGGTCAATACTGAGGTTGCCCAGTCTACATGAGGATTGTTCTTCCATAACCAGTCTAGTCCCAGTACAATTTCAAACTTAGAAAAGTCAATGACGGGACCTTGGATGGTGGAGTGAAGGTTCCCAAGCATTATGGAGAAGGGGGCAGTTTCTTTTGTCACAGTGATGTGGTGTTCATCAGCCAGGACCACATTTTTAATCCCCAAAGGATTAGTGGCCAGCTTGAACTTATCCAAAAGGCTACTGTTGACTAAGGTTTGGTCTGCGCCCAAGTCCAGGAGTGCTGAGCCTGTGTAACTGCAAAAGCAGAAAGGATAGGACATTAATTTATTGGAATGTCTTGCAATGGTGTACAGTACTGGGTCCTCCAAGGGCACCTGGATCATTGGGCACTGGTCCATGTCCTTGGGCTGGTATTTGTTGTTGGGCAATTCAGGAGTTGCGTGGGGAGAGCTTGGCTTGCTTAGTGCTCTCCCCAGGATTTTCTCTCATCTTGATTGCCTTGTGTGGCGGTGACACAGAAATGGGTCCGGTTTGAATGGCCATTGTTTCCATTTCCCTGTCCATTTGAGCCTGTGAGTTTGTGGTTGGTGTTATTCCCGTTGCCTCCAGGAGGTGGTTGAGCAGAGCGCCTGCTTGGATGGAAATCCTTGGGTCTTTTTTGTTTCCCAGTTTGTGCCTTGTGCAGAGCATTGGATGTCTGTTCTGCTTTTTCCGCTTCACAGTACAGGCTTTGCAGGTTGGTCACTTGATCCAGGTTTGCATGTCTCATCACATGCAACTTGAGGGCGTTGTAGTACATGAGATGTGTAGCTGGGGTGTCAAAGGCCATGTTGGATGGTGCACAAAGACAGAGTTCCTTATAGGCACGGGTGAGTTCCTTCACAGTGCCTGTCTGGGTCAGGTTCTTTACTTGACATATGATTATGAGCGCTGTATCTTTAAGCACAAATCTTGCCAGGAAGTCTTGCTTAAAGGTATCCCAGTTCTTGTCAGTGTGCCCCTCATGCCACTTGTTGCACCAGGTGCCAGCGTCATGGGTCAGGTGAATGAAAATTTCTGCAATCCAAAATTGCTGTGGGCATTCCATCTGAGCTAGCTTGCTCTGGGCAGACTGGATCCACGCGGCGGCATTGTTGTTGTTGGCCCTGGAAAAGGCTCCAAGGCAGTGCTTTGTAGTCTTTGAGCTACATAAGCAGGCATGGTGTTTTTGTTGGCTGGTTGCGGCATCAATGAGGGGTCCTGAAAGAAACCTTGTGCAGACATGGCATTGAAGGCGGGTAGCAGGATTACCGTGTTTTGGTACAGGACAAAGCCATTGGGTATGGCGGTACCAGGGGTGTACAGAGTCCAGTCAGGCAGAAAGCCAGACATAATTCTATCGAGGATTTGTTGGCTGCAGCGTGTGCAGGCAACAGGTGGAATTTTTCAAGATAAGATAGGATGGAGAACCTACCTGTGCTATCAATGTTGTAACAGTACTGTTTTAGCAGAGTTACATGGGGAAAATATTTTAGAAGATAGATAATAATCTTTATTGCAAGATAGTGATTATATAGTTCATGTGAATCCAGGATAACAGGAACATATTGGTGATCACACGGCTGGATGAAAGAGGAGGGTGGCGTGATCCTGGTAATGAGTCAAGCTCCAAAACAAGGTATCCACCATAAAGGATCATCATCTGTTCATGTTGTTGGATTTGGTAATTTGAGTTGACTTCCTAGTCTGGCTTCAAGTGACCGGATAATCGGATTGTGGGTCACAAATCTGCTTGGTTGGAACCTTGCTGGTGGGTCAAGTCTGCGGTTTTGACATAAATTTATATAATTTTTATTTCAGCAAACAAGTCTTGCAAAATATATCACAGAAACGGTTTCATAAAAGCATAAAACTATATGTTAATAAAATAAATTCTAACTTGTGCATTTTACATTTAATTTTTTTAATTTGATTTTTATATTATTTGATAAGAGTAATATAAATATATTCACTTAATCCAGTATCAAGTCTTTGGGATAACCTCAGATGGCATAATAAAAAAATTAATATAAAATAAATAAATTACTAACCTCCATTTATGGTCCTGCTGAATGTGATTGTGGGCTTGGAAACATCTAAATATAAAATGATAATTAATAAATCTTGAATTTTAAATTAGAGAATATAAAAAAGTTGGACACACTAAGCCTTTAATTGATTGGCTGTTTGGCTAGTCACGCAGGGATGAATGAATCAGTATGGCCATAGAATTTTGCCATGGTCTCAGCTGGGAGGGTGTGGATCCTGGCCTGTAGTAAATCAAACAGGTCCTTGGTCCCAGTTGGGGTTCCTCGCTTGATGACTTGCTTGAGGCACCCAAAGACTTCCTCAATGGGATTTAGGAAGGGCAAATAGGCAGAAAGGAAGAGAAGGCGCAAATTTGCCGTGGCCAATTGCTGGGGCCCACTGTGATGATAGTGTCAATCATCGGGAATTCCTTGAGAATATCAGTCACCTTATGGAGACCAACATTGTCCAACACTTTGACGTTGGTGAAGCCCGGGCTCATGCGCCTCAGGTGCTCCTGGAGCAATTGGAAGAATGATAGAAAGGTCCTGCTGTTATGCAAACCCAGTATCATTTGGTAGAGCTCAACCCTCTTTGGACCAAGGAGAGCCACCAATGAATAGGCTATGGCGCGGACTGCAGCACACCAACCCATCCCGTCATTTGAGCCTTTTGGGACATACCCATACCCATTGCGCATTGACGAGGCAAATGCTGATTTGCTGATATAATATAATTTCACTATCCCCTTGGCTTTGAGGGTAGTGTACGCCTCAGCGTAATTTTTCCGGGTCTTGATATTGGCTGGGCTGTTTCTGTTGTAGGGAGATACCCCAAGCTTTTTCCAGGAAAAGCGCATCCCCTTGAGCAGATGGTAGTAAAAGGAAATCAAAGCCTCAACCCCAAAAGTAGATTTGACCATGACCTGATTATTTGCCAGTTCAAGATGGCAGTCCTGGGTTATCCACTGGTGGATCACCCATTTGTGCTCCTTGGTGAGCATGGAAGAAACACGTAAGGTTTTCTCCGTGGCAAGGACTTGGCCAGTATTGATGAATTTGTGGAAGGTCTTGCTGGCGTACTTGGGATCCACTCCAACAATGGCTGCGGCTGCCTTGTAGTCACCAGATTAATGCATTAGCTTGAGCAGGATGATGCATTTGATATCTAGGATGCACTTCTGAGCAGGATTAGTAGGCTCAGATGAACTGGGATCCTGATTGGTGACAGGCTTACAAGGCATGGGCACCTTGTTGTAGAAGGCTGCAACCTTTTTGAGCACTAACTGTCCCTCATTGGTTTGATAGAACTCAAGCTCCTTGTCCTCCTCCTGATTATCATCACCAACGTAGGGCTCATAGCTAGTATCAAATATAGGCTTCATCTTCTCCAGCATAGCTGACGGGACCAACTCTTGCCGATACACAACATTGAACACATATGAAGTAAGTTCTACCTCCTTGTCTCTAAGTTTCTTGGTGAAGGTAACCTTAGTGGGCTTCCGGGTCAGCTTGGGGACCCAAGGGTTTATGCTCTGCACCCTAGCAGCTTATGCTCCTCAAACCAGCTGTGTCAGTGCAGCGTCACTATGGAACTCTCATCTCCTGTCTTCTTCTTGAGTAGGCACTTGGGTTGCACTAACTCTATTCTTTGACCCATGGGGGCAATCATAACTGCGGTGCACAATGGGTGCATTGGTACTATGTGGTTGTGTTCCTTCCATTTTACAATTTAATAAAATACTAAATAAAATTCATTTAAGTTACTCCCTAAATTTTAATTTTTGCTTTTATCTGAATATGGATATTTGATTAAAATTTCCCCAATATCCCAATTATAGATTTTTTATTTCTTAATTAGTTGTTTCTGGTTTACAACGCCTATTTTTGAATACCCAAAATAATTTCCACCCATTTTCCCAGATTTTAAGCCAAATTAAGCACCCAACACAATATTTTTTAAATTTATATCTTGGATTGTGTGTCTTATTTTAGATACCTTGGTATCATTCATGATTACAATCAATTGCACAAACTTGCGTGAGTGATTTTGTTTACGTAGTGAGTTGCTATTGTGTTTTGTTTTTGGATTGAGTTTTGACTCACCTTGCTTGGGTGTATTTTGTCATCAATTCACATAGTAAACATATGTACACCAAAAGTCAACTCACACCATTTTGTTTGTGAATCAATGTATTTTGGATTGTATTTTGAATATTTTTGCATTGCACGTGAGCCCTTTGTTGCTGTGTTGACTCATTTTGCCCATTAACGCCAATAAACCCTGTTAACAGAGTGTATATTTTAACCTGATAGTTGGATTTTGTTCAAATCTGAGGTATTTTTGGTTGTTGCCATAGCTTTTAAAACTACTGTAATAAATTTTTATTAAAAAACTTAAACTCAAAAAGAGGAGTCTATATTTTAGTCAATTTTATTGTTAAATATGTTAATTTTGTGAATAGTAGGATCTAAATTTTAGTCGCACTAAAATGGAATAGGGTGATTTTTGAGAATGCCTGTGCTTCCTAAAAGAATCAGCACAAATCCACTCTAGACTTTTTAACATCCTTTTTGAGACACCCATAAATTATATTTATTTCAAATTCCTCGCAATTATGATTTGAAACTTGGTTCTTGGATTTGACAATCCTACAATTTCAGATTTTTTAATTTTTACATGATGTCTATGATTTTTTTGACATGCAGGAAATATTAAGTTGTACATTAGAATCCTGCATTACTGATTCATGTATCCTGCATTTGTTTTCTGAGTTTTGTTTTTTGTTAGTTGAGTTATCTGCTTGAGGGATTTGAAATTTGCCAATTTAAATAAACCAAAAAAAGTCAAATTAGATGGTTAATTTTACTAAATATTTTATTTTCACTCAACTGAGTTGCCCGCAAAAGTGATTCAAAATTTGGACCAAGGATTTGACAATCCTGCATTTTTATGTTCAGGTTCTGAATTTAAAGTACAACTGGGAAGCTCCCAGAGCCATTTACTTTGGGCCAGAGGAACTCATGGGCCGGAGGAATTGCTCAACTGGGATTTCACTGATTGTGAATTTTGTATTCCCAATTTTCCTGGGCCACGGGTTAGCCAAACCCTGTAAAATGTGACCCCATTTTCCTTTTGTCCTGCCAACTGTTTCAAGACAGGATGACACCAAGAAAGCAAACAATCCAGCTGGAATAAAGTCTCCTCTGTAGTTGGAGGGAACTCTAAAAAAGGGGAGAAGTTTTGGCTGTGAAAGCCAGCACAAAACGCTTGTCCACAGTGTGGGTCAAGTTCTCCAGGTTTTGGAGAGGCTTTGTCTGCACACAGCTTGCCTTTTTGATGGTCTGGGAAATATATTCCTGTCCAGAGCTAATGGTGGGCCTCAGAACTTTACATCTTCTCTGCTGTAATCACAGCCTGCCTAGTATTTGGGGGCCACTAAACCATGTTCAAACCTTTTGGCCCTACACCAGAATCCACTAAAATGTATTACTATGAAGAGCTTGCATAACTCAACCCTTCACAACTACACTCTTGGACCCAATTTATTTTGCCCCCCTCTGCCATGTTCATAGTGGTTTACACTATAGTCTACTATGCACTTATGTGCTTTGCCGGTAATTTTGGCAGATTTAACATCAACAAAAAGGTGTTTTGTTGGGATGTTACACTTCCTCCTCCTGATGAAATGATTCCTGAAATTTGTGAAGTTGGTTGTGAAGCCATCTATGCTGCTGACTCTCTGACTTTGAGTCAGATCAAAGCCTTCCGCTTGTACCTGTGCATTATAATATGCTGCACCTCACCATATTATATTTTTAAAGGTTATCCTCACAAGTAAATACACACCATCTCCTCCTAATTAGAATGTCATCCTGATTTGGATGTATATTCCCCATTTGATTGACTATGACGAGCTCTCACTCTACTTCACTATGACAAAGGTGAGGATTTATCCAAGATAATGTCTACTTACACATAGGTAGACTGATGTGAAAGGATAAATTATGCATGATGTGGATAATCTGGCCTTCTTACTGTCTGGATACCCCTACACACTTGTACTTGAACCCTTAGTGGAACTTTATTAGGGTGAAAGCTGGCTGGAAGCTATGCTTTGGGCTGCACTTACCAGCTTGTCATTCAGATTTTCAATTATGATCTTTAAAGTCCATACTGAAGTGGTAAATTGGTCGGCCCAACCTCTGGGACAGACTCAGGTTCCATGGCATGCACCTTGAGCCGAATCGTGAAACTAGACCTTATCCGGATTTGGCGGCACAATCCTGGGGGGTTGATTTTGGGTTGTGGGAAATACAAAGGAGAAAGCTGTGCATGTGGTGGGAGCGGTTTCATTTTATCTGGTAAGACTTTTCTGGCTCGGCAGGGAAGTAGCAAACTTGGCTGCTTCAGCTTGAGGCCAGAGGATGGATCATGGCATAATTAAATATTTAGTTGGTGGTTCAAATCTACCATGCGAAAGGTTCAAGTTATTATCGTGGATCTTTAACCTTTATATATATTGCTTGTGACTTGTCAAGGTAGCAGAGGCTGCTTCAGGCCATGGATGTAACTAGGCGAGGGCAGTCGGACTTTGATCATCTTTATAAAATTTAGTGTAGCTTTTATTCGGGATGAAGATAGTGCTAGGATGGCGTGAAGATACTAGATTTTGGCTGAGAGATGCTAAATTAATGTTGTTAATCCAGCCTTGGTCAGGGGTTGGGGTCAAATCATAAGGAATCATTTTATTGTTTTTGGTTTGTGATTATTTTAAATTGAAATTTATATGGGGTGGTTGAATGTTGCTTTTGCAAGTTGAAAAAGAGTGATGTGAGAGGCAAGTTTCGTGGATATATTGAAACCTCATTGGTTGAAACCTCGTTGGCGATCAACTCTTGAAAGATCGAAGTTGAGTTAAATCGGGACGTGGGAGTAGCATCCGTTTTAGGAAGGGTGTAGCAGCTGGGTTAATTTATTTATGGTTTTGATTCAAGTTTGCAAACCAAGAAATGGCCGAGAAAGCGAAACATGGCTTGTTTAAGAGCAGAGGGAGGATATAATGGGTGGAGCGGGGCAGACGACGTGATGGATGATACTGTGGCCAATGCTGTTCGTGATTATTGAGGCCGGGGAGAGTTTGGAAGTTTTCTCCCCCACTCCCGTGTACCGGAAGTTCACCATCACCAACCTCACTGCTACGTCGCCATTGCCCCACTTGGCTCCGTTGAGCATCGCGCATAAGTTTGTTCAAGCAAAGCTTGGATTCAGTGGCAAGGACTACATGGTTCTTAGCTCCCACACCTCTAAAAGCGGAACAAGCCATGTCTACCTACGCCAGCGGGTGTATGGTAGGGAGGTATTTAATGCAGACATCAACCTCAACATCAAGAATGGGGGTGTTGTGTCGTATGGCGATAGCTTTAGTCGGCAGGCGAGAGTCTCGGATGGCGATTTGGGCCAAGTCACCTTCCCCCAGATGCTGCCAAGCGCTGTTGAAGTGATGGAGAAGCTGCTGCTGTTGGTTGGTGCTGGCAATGTCCGCATACGGCCAGTCGGCATCATCAACCACACCCTACGGCTTGAGGTGGCAGGGGCGCTTGACTTGGCGCGGGTCCAGTTGGGGTGGATTCAACTGGGCAATGGGCGGCTAGAGCCAGTTTGGGATATACAAGTCGAGTTCTTTGGCAACTACTTCAACAGCCACTTGTCTATTGTAGACCATCGTCTGGTGGCCCACATCAACTGGGTTTCCCATGCCAGCTATCGCGTCCTCCCGTTCCCTCTGGCCGATCCAAGGGAGGGCGAGAGGGTTCTTGTTACAGATCCCTTCGACAAGACAGCTTCGCCACTGGGCTGGCACAAAACGGACAGCTATGACTACCTGTCAACCTCAGGCAACAATGTGGTTGCCGTGGTGGAAAACTCCATGGGGAACTCCCTTGGCCCGGTTGAAGGAGGAGAGGGCTACATGTTTGACTTTCCCTTCTTCAAGGATGCCCCCCATAAGTCGTACCGGGAGGCCAGCACAACGAATGTCTTTTATGTCATCAACACCATCCATGACATTCTCTACAACTACGGCTTCACCGAGCGGGCAGGCAATTTTCAGCAGACGAACTTTGCCAGGGGAGGGATTGGCGAAGATCCAGTCGTGGCGTACGTCCAAAGCCCAGTATGTCCTTCAGGCCCTGTTTTTACTTCTCCGCCTGACGGCTATCCTGGAAGGCTAATCTTGTGCACCTCCCCTGATCCTACTGGCAAGCCATTTATGGTTGATGGAGCACTTGACAGCGGTATCATTATCCATGAATACAGCCATGGCCTGTCCAATCGACTGGTCGGGGGTCCTGCCAACGCCGGATGCCTCTCTTCTGGTGAGCCTGCATCACTAGGCGAAGGATGGGGCGATGCGATCGCCATTATTCTACGCGCCAACGCCACCCATACGCGCCTATCCAACTTTGCCCTTGGATCCTACGTCTACTCAAAAATCCGCCCCTTCCAGTTCTCCACCAGCCTCCCAAAGAACCCCATCACCTTCAGCTACCTTAACCTAGCCAAGTTCAAAGAACCCCACTATGCAGGCTTCCTATGGGCCTCCCTCCTTTACGAGGCCTACTGGAACCTACGTGACAAACTTGGATTCAATGAGAATTGGATTCGGGACACCAAGCTGAACTACGGGAACACGTTGATGCTACAGATCATCATTGACAGCATGTCCTTGCTCCCCTGCTCACCCACCTTTATCCAGGCCCGCGATGCTACCCTGATTGCCGAATCCTCTCTGACCCAGGGTAAGCACGCCTGCGACCTCTGGTCAGCCTTTGCCAAGCGCGGCATGGGCCACCTCGCCGTTGTGGACCCCTCTCAACCCAACCACGCCCATATCGCATCCTTTGATGTGCCGGAAAAATGTCTCCCCCCACCTCCCCCCATCAAGTACTAATCATGCCATCAGCCTCCATCAAATTGACTTAAAAATAAACCCTGCCTCATTATAGAAACTCACACTAGTCAAATCTGCTTTGACCAACCCTAGATATCATCAACTATCAAAAAGTACAGTAATTTCACAGCAGCAAGGATGAGAAATCAACTCATCCCAAACCAAGAATCTAAGGGTTGGAATAAACTATCCACTCAGTCAATAGGAACTTGGGCATTAACAGGCAAGATCCTTTAAAAAATCTCTCAGCCCAGCAAAGAAATTAGGAAGACCACAGGCTAAAATCCATAAAGAATCCACTCGTCTTCAGATTTGGCTAGGCTTGCTATAAAACCCAGCGACATATCTACCCACTCTGTGTATATTGAAGCTTAAACCAGGAAAGAAATGCTATAATAACCTAATCCAGGAGCAAAACCAAACAGCCTCTGAAAAGTTGGAATTGTGGCAGCAGTGCCCGATATCAAACAGCAATAATGCTGACACTATATTAAAGTATGGATTTCAATCGAATGATGCCAACTTCTTGATATCAACGCTTTTTTAATTAAGGGTACTCATTTCCCAGACCATTTTAAACAAAAAAAAATAATCTATACAAATACGGTACCATATAATTACCCTTAAAGAGCTAAAAAAACAATGAAAAACGTACCTTAACCAATAAGAATAAAAAGAAAATATCAATCATTTCTCATTTTACTATACAAATTACACTATTTACTATAATTTTTGGCTAAATTAAAAAATAAAAAATTCAATGATACAGAAATTTAACTACTTCAACTATTGTCAAGATTTTGCATCCTGGGAGAAGAAGTTTTGCTCTTGTTGTACATATTCGGGGTTGAGAAGAGACTGTATGAGGACAATCTTAAACTACCAATCAGGTCGTTATACAGCAGGCAGGCATCTCTTTGTCCAGCCTGAGGAAGATGACTTCTTTATTGCAAGTACTGACAAGGCTTTGTCCAATACTCAGATACTTCAGACTACTAACCAGCTTAGTAGTGATACTCTTTTTAAATAACTTTATTGAAAGTCATAAACACCAGTAGAAAAGAACCACAGCTTAAGGGAATTGGGGATAGGCGGGTCAATTTAATGCTATCACACCATTTATTGGATTGTCTATCCAGTTCTGTGCTAGAAATCCAACTACGGGTAAGGTCAGCTTAGTAGTGATAAACTGCAATAGATGTCAAGTATATACTTCTTAGAAGTATAATAAATAAGATAAAGGGGAATATTAAGAAGAGAATGATACTTTATTAGATATGAGTTAGAGTATTATATAGTATCATGGGAAGCTAAATGTTGTCCATGTAATCAGTCATGGGGCTTGTCCAAGTATTGTTCCTCTTAGGACTCAAAATGTTTGTTTCTGTAATAGATGGGAGGATGATAAGAGTGCCACCAACTTAATGATTAGTTGGGGAATCATTTGGAGAGTTGCTTAGGGAATTGCTTTCCCAAGAGAGAGCAACCAAAGATGTTGCAATATCTCTCCCTGGGGTGCTGGAAGGTGAGACCTTAGGGATCTTCTTGAGAGTGTCCGGGATTTGGGTTTTGATATTGATCCAGCTTTTGCATTGGGTACAGGAAGTTGGGAGTTATATTGTGCTGTTCTTGCTTTTCACAGGCGGAGGCGGTCATGATGCATACACTTGAGTTCTGTTTGAGCGCCAGTGCCTTTGATGAGGTAGCTGTTGTTTGGCTTGACTTCCGTGGCAATGACTGGCCCTTGTAATCCTGGATCCAGCTTGTGCATGTTGTGGTCAACAATCCAGATCTTGTCCCTGACTTGGAAGAGCTCTTGCTATAATGGGATAGCTTCTCTCTCAACCCTTTCCCTTTCCCTGTGCTCCTGGTATCTCCTGGCGTGCTGTATGTCAGGGTTATTATTGTCTGGTGCTTTATTAGGTAGAGGTAATTGTGGTTCTAACTTAGTACTGACAATTGCAGGTTTATGTCCATAGACAAGTTCATACAGGCTTTTGCCTGTATTGTGATTAACTTGTGTTCTGCATACCATAAGTGCAGATGGTAGCATGTCAACCCAGGCTTTCAGATTGTTATCAGATAGTTTGCTGAGGGCCTTCACAAGGGAACCATTCATTCTTTCAACTCTTGTGTTTGCTTGTGGGTGATAGGGGCTGGTCACAGTGTGTTTTATTTCATTTTTGGAAAGGTAGATATTGGTGTCAATGGCTTTAAGTTTGGTTCCTCTGTTCATGATTAGGAGTTCAGGTTTTCCAAACTTACCTATGATTTATTTGCCAATAAATTGTCTTAAATCATTTCCTTTATGTTCTTTTTTAGCTTGTGCTACAGGCCACCTGGTTGCATAGTAAATAGCTGTTATGATGCACTTCTTGTAAAACCAGCTTGACCACCACAGGTTCAACCAACGGGTTTGGCCCCAATCTTTTCCGTCACCCAAACCCAGACTGGAAGTTCTCAATTCCAATCCAACACATGAACGTGAGATCCTTCCGTGGTCCTCAATTTGGCGCTTGCTCATTTCGGATCGCCACCCCTTCTTTCATCCACTTGTGATCACCATCTTGTTCCTACTTCCTTGATTCACTGACTATATAATATTTCTCTCAACAAGTTATTTCTGTTTTATTTTTCCCCTGTAACTCTCTAAACACACAGTTACACATTCTTGCCTTTTTTATTGTCAGGCATTGGTCCCATAATATCCAGTGACCACACCTTGACAGGTTGGGTGATTGACACTGGTATTACTGACTTGGGGCATGCCTTGGAGCAGGCGTACTTTTCACATACTTTGAGTTGGTCTAGTACTTCCTTGACGTTGTCCAGCATGTTGGGCTACCATCAGTGTGTCTTGAGGTATTCATGAAAGTTCCTACTATGGGTGTGTCCCAGATCTCTGTGGTATCAAAGGACTGTGTCAATCTTTTGTGTTAATGGGACATATGGTACAGTATTGCCACCTGATAGTATGTGGTGTAGGGTACCATATACATTTTTGAACAGATGTTTGTTCTTGAGGGCTTTCTCTTGGATGTCCATTGGTGTACCAGGTGGTAACCTTCTTGGAGATACCCCATTATTAACATGGGCCAATTGTGGTCTCCATCAGTGCATAGAAGGTGTTTGCAGTATAGCCTTGATAGGGCATCTGCAGTAAGCATTTCCTTGCCTGGTTTGTATTTGATTATCATGGGGTACCTTTTTATGAGGCTCATTAATTCAATCAGCTTGTCATCTAGATGGTTTGTTGAGTCTTAAAGAACACCAATGCCTTGTGGTTGGTTAGCATTTTGAATATCTGTGCACCTTCCAGATAGCATTGCCATTTAATTAGATAGTGGACAATAGCTATTAGTTCTTTGTCATGTATTGGATATCTTTGCTCACCATCAGACAGCTTTCTTGATTCATATGCTGCAGGAAGGAAGTTTTTTTCTGCAGTTTGAATTTGGAGTACTCCTCCTATTGCATAATTGGAGGCGTCAGGTTCCAGTTTGTATACTTCTTTACTATTTGGATATTACAAAATAAGAGTAGTGGCCACATATTCTTTTAATTGCCAAAAGTGTTGATCTCTCAATGGTGTCCATACAAATCTTGTTGTCTTGCCTGTGATTGCAGATAAGGGGCAGTCAAGGTGCCCCAGACAGGAATGAATCTCCTAAAATAGGCTACCATGCCTATAAATGTACAAAGTTCACTCTTATTTTGCAGTGCTGGCATGTTGGTTATGGCTTGTATCTTTTCTGGGTCTGGCTTCACTTCATCCTTGCTGATAATATGTCCTAAAAATGGGAGTTCTGTTGAGAATAAGTCACATTTTGAGGGCTTGGCTATGATTTGGTTATCTTGAAGGGTGTGGAGGACCAGGAGGACATTTTTCCAGTGTTGTTCTGCGGTTGAGCTGTATATGATTATATTGTCAAGGTAGAAAATAGTCCTTTTTCCAATGTGTTCTTTTAAAAACTTCATTCATAAAGGCCACAAAGGTACTTGGGGCATTTTTCAAGCAAAAGTTGAGGACAACACATTCAAATGAGCCATACCTAGTTCTGAACGCTGTTTTAGGTATGTCCTCTGGCTATATGCAGATTTGGTGGTAACCTGCTGTCAAATCAATTTTTGTGAAGAATAAGAGACCCCCCAGGGCGTCAAAAAGGTTATAAATCTGGGGCAGGGGATACCTATTCTTAATTGTGACCTTGTTGAGCGCTCTGTAGTCTGTGGCTAGGCAGCGTCCATCATTCTTTTTTGCTACAAAGAAGACAGCAGCACTAAAAGGTGATTTTGAGGGTCAAATTAGGCCTTTCTCAAGGGCTTTGTCAAGGTAAGCTTTTAGGGTGACATCTTCTTGTGGTGTTAGGCAGTAAATGGGGTGTGCCTTTAGCACACTTCCCTTGAGGTCAATTTTTTGTTGTATGCCTTGGTCAGACAGTAGCCCTTGTAAAGTTTCTTGAAAGATAGAAGGGAATTCAATGGTTATATGTGCTTGGATTGGGGCCTTTTTCATGTCTAGTTTCTGTACTTTTAAAGTGGAGAACCTCATATGTGCAGGAGTTCCAATTGATCTTGCTAGGATCTTTTTCCTCTTCTGTTCCCATAATTTTCATAAATATATTATCTTTCATAAGCAAACCAAGATGAGTTGGGTAGATATGGTGGTGCACCTCACCTTGTTGTATGATGAGGGTAGTGTCACGGTAGGCTCCGTCATGCTGGGAATTATCTGGCCAAGTAGAAAGGCTAGAAAAGTCCGCAAACCTTTAACAAAATTGACCAAATTAACGGATTTGAATCAAACAGTCAATCAAAAATGGGTTACAGCTGCTCCAGTCTGCTAGCTGAAACCGATTTCTCCTTGAAAATTGACATTGATAAATTGACATAATTTGAGGGTCACCTGATATGAGCTTGTTAATCATCATGGTTGTCAGAAATTGGTCACTCAAGGGTTCTTTGCAACTTGGACCAGATACTTACTTGACAATGTAGAAGGAATAGGAGCCCAGGATCCAGGTGGTATTTTTTAGTTAATTTTTGATAAATATTGAATAATTTTCACTGTTTCAAATCTAAGAGTTGAGCCCTTTCAAAAATTTACTCAATAAAAATCAAATATCCCTTGGTCTAATTTACTTTTAAGAATTCATCCTGTAGTTGGATTGTTGCGCTACATTCCCTAAAATCTTATTCTAGGCCAGATCATTACTAGAAGATGGGGCCCTGCAGTTGGAACTTTGTCGTTGTCTCCTCCCAATGTTAATTCAATGCCTGCCAATCTTGGAGTGGTTCCCCCTGTCTTGGAAAATGAAAATTGTGCTGCATCTCAATGTCCAGAATTTTATTCTGAAGATTCTCTGATGCTTTCATAGGCTAGTTATCTTGGGCTACTTTGGTTAGGATTGATTATTTTACTTAATCCTAGTATCTCATTTGTAAATTTTACAAAATAATATTTGAAGCTGTGTTGGTGGTAAATCATTAACTCTATGTGGATTTGGATGGTAATTCTCCACCACTTAGAGACAGCTTCTTACTATTCCGCAATTTCTGTCACAGGTAGCGCTATCCCAGTTGATATGAGGTTTGGGTTTTCTCATCTAATCCAGACCAAGTATAACATCATAATTTGGGATTGGCATGATAGGGCCACTAAGAGTAGTCTGCATGTCTCCAATTTGGGTGCAGAAAGGTTTTGCTTCCTTGGTTGACTGGTTTACTTCTATTATCTGCCATGATAATTCTCTTGATATTACTTTGGACTATGGGTAGTTTCATGAGGTTGGCAAATCTTTTGTCAGAAAGGGATTGGTTGGCTCCAGTGTCAAACAGTGCTGTGCCCTGATATCTGCAAAATCAGAAAGGATAAGTGAGGAGTTCTATTTCCAGTTTGGGCAGCAAACAGTATAGGATTGTTGGAGGGTGTCAGGGATCCAGCATGAGAGGGGTTCTTGAGAACTTGCAGGTGGACGGCCTGCAGGTCCTGAGGGGAGGGCCCACCACAAGATTGGAGCTAACTTTACAATATAAGATATACAATTTGCCCAGGAGAGCCCAGGGTCCACTGGCGGGAACCATTGAATCAATAAGGGTGGTGAGGGTAATGTACATCACTCCAAATATTTGAGTGGAGGTAGATTTATTGGTTGCAACAGATTCCTGCAGGTGGTTGGGCCGTGGGTGAGAGGGGGTGTCATTGGAACTAGGTAGGGGGAAAGTAGTTGTACTTGTTGCGGAACAGCAGGGGAGGTATAGTGACCCTGGTTCCTTCTCTGCCAATGGTCTCAGTCTCTCTGGTCCTGGCTTTGGGGTTTTAGAGAAGGATTTCTTCTAAGGTGAATTCCAAATACACTGGGTTGGGTGGGTATTTGGTGAAATGTACTGGGCCAAAGAGAACTCCTGGTGGACAATATAGTTTGGGTGGTTGGTCTGCAGTTTCTTGGAGTTGATTAGTATGGGGTACAGAGCCGCAGGAGGTATACTGCAAAATAGAATAGAACTAAAATCAAATATGGATATCTGGTTGAACCAAAGGTTCATATCACTTTATTGCAAGAATGGCAGATGGGCAACTTCCTGGCGGCCCAGGGTATAAGTATACCTATCTACCATGGGAAAACCTTTTCAAACCCTTCTGGGCTGGGTGATACTGTCTTCCATGGTTTGGAAATCATTGGTGGCGTCCTGCCCAGGATATCTCTCATTGGCTGGGTTGGAATGGGTAAACTCAAATTTCTCTTTTAAGCTGCAGGATTTGTCATCCTTAGGCAGACCACATTCTACAGGAAGCTTCTTCAATTCTTTACCAGAGGTGGCCCCAGTTATCTTGGGATTGTTGGCCAGGCCTGCACTCTCATTGGCAGGACTAAAATGATCCTTTTGCAGGTGGGGAGTTGGTTTATGCAACTCTAGGTTGATAGGTCTCAGGAGTTTCTCTGAAGTCAAATTTGGCTCTGGTTTGAGCCTGGGAAAACACGGAAGCCGGGCAGCTGGGCCTGTAGGCTTGTGATCCGTAAGGTTTTGGGGTTCAAATCCTGTAGCTGGAATTCTACCACATGCATTTTTAACAGAAAATAGTCACTTGTGACATCATCCTCTTCTCTCCTGGCGCTCCCCTCCTTACCTACCTTTTTGTCCAGGTATTGCTGTATGGCTCTGTGTGCGTTGGGCAGATTGGAGACAGGTTCACAGGTGCTCTCTTTGGGGGGGGTAACCTGCCCATTTGATGTAATAATGTAGAGTCTTGTAGTGGAGGCGGTGTCTGTGGATGTATTCACCCTTGTATTTATTTGTGTGTCCCTCCTGAATGGGCAGGGGATTGGACTTGATCTTCTGGTAGGGAAGGAAGGTTCCTTCTTTCTTGAATAGCAAGGATTGGTGAAAAACATTGTGTTTTTTTTTCAAGTAGCTGGCAGTTCTAGTTTGTATGCCAATTCTCCTATTTGCTTTACAATATTGTAAAGGCTGCATCAGCAGTGGGCTAGCTTCCTACTAGGCACATGTAAGGGGACGTTCCAGGAATCAAGGTAAACTTTGTTGCCTATTTCTAAGGGTTTTCTGGGGATCCTTTTCTTGTCAGCAAATGCCTTGTAGGTCTTGATAGTGCAGGGTAAGTTCCTAAGGCAGGTTTCTTGAGAAGCATATATTTTTTCAATCCAGGTTCACCCTGAAGTATTCTGTTCTTTGCTACCAATGGCAGGGTCCCAGGGGGGATCAACCCTGTAGTTGGCCCTGAAGGGGGACATATATGTGGATGTGTGGTCTTCTCTGTTATAGCATATTGTGCCACGGGTAGCATCTCTGGCCAGTTGTCTTGGTTGGCGTTGGTGCAGAATTGGAGATATTGTTCCAGGATTTGGTTGACCTGTTTGGTTTGTCTGTCCATTTGTGGGTGGTAGGGGGTTGAAATGCAGTGTTTTATTCCAATGTCCTTCATTACTTGGGTCCAATAATGGGAGGTTAAATGGGTTCCTTGGTTGGTGAAAATTCTTCTGGTGTGCTGAGTTGTGTCAATATGCGGTTGTGAAAATGTCTGGTGTCAAAACAGCAGGCTCAACCCACCATCAAGGTTCTGAGTAAGCAGGTTTGTGACCTGCAATCTAATTATCCAGTCACTCAAAGCCAGACTAGGAAGTCAACTTAAATTTCCAAATCCAAAAACATGAACAGATGATGATCCCTTATTCTGGACACCTTGTTTTGGCGCTTGAATCATTACCAGGATCAAGCCACCCCCTTCACTATCCCACCATGTGATCAACCCTATCATGTTCCTGTTATCCACAATTAACAGTGTCTATATAATACCTATCTCCCAATAAAGAATATTATCTAGTTTTCCAAATATTTTTTACCCTTGTAACTCTGCTAAAACAGCACAGTTATAAAAATAGTAGAAGAAGTAGGGTTTCCATCCTGCTTTATTCCCCAAAATTCTGCTTGTTGCCTGTACTTGCTGCCGCCAACAAATCCTTTTAAGAATCATGTCTGATCTTCGAGCAGACAGGACACCGTACGCACCTGGTACCAAGATACCTGATGGGTTTGTCCTCTACCAGAACATGGTTATACCACTTCCTGTGTTCAATGCCCTATCCGCCCAAAGGTTCTTCCAGGCACCCTCCTCCATGCCCCGTGCAACTGATGAAAATACCATACCAGCCTATGTAGCCCAAAGACTTCAAAGCGCTTCCCTGGAATCCTTTGCTGGGGCCAACAAAAACAACACTGCCACATGGATCCAGTCAGCCCAAAGCAAGCTGGCCTAAATGAAATGCCTGCAGAAATTCTGGATTGCAGAGATCTCCATCCTTCTGAACCACAACATAGGCGCCTGGTGCAACAAGTGGCATGAAGAACACACCAAAAAGGACTGGGATACATTCAAACAAGACTTCTTGGCAAGATTTGTGCTTAAAGACAACACACTAATGATCATACATCAGGTAAAGAACTTAATCCTGACAGGTACTGTGAAGGAGCTCACCTGCGCCTACAAGGAACTCCATTAATGTGCACCCTCTGCTATGGTTTTGACACCCCAGCCACACACCTCATGTACTACAACACCCTCAAGTTGCACGTAATGAGGCACATGAAACTGGATCAAGTGACCAATTTACAGAGTCTGTATTGCAAAGCAGAGAAAGCAGAGAAAGAAGAAAAAACATCCAACACTCTCCAGAAGGCAAAAACCAGAAAACAAGAGAGACCCAAAGACTCTCACCCAACCAGCTGCTCCAGCCAACCACCCCCTGGAAACAACGGCAGCTTTACAAACCATAAACCTGCAGGATCAAATGGACATGGAAATGGGAACAATGGCCAATCAAACTGTACCCGTTTCCGCATCACTACAACACAGATCAACCAAGACAAGGGGAAAGCCCAGGGGAGCGTTAAGCAAGCCAAGCTCTCCCCACGCAACTCCTGACTTGCCCAACAATGAATACTGCCCTGAGGATGTAGACCAGTGTCCAATGATCCAAGTGCCCTAGGAGGACCTGGTTCTCTACACCATCACCAGACACCCCAATAAACTAGGTCTTACCCATTCTAGCTTTTGCAGTTACACATTCTCAGCACTCCTGGACTTGGGTGTGGAGCAAACCTTAGTCAAAAGCAGCTTTATGGACAAGTTCAAGCTAACCACTAATCCTTTGCAGATTAAAAAACGTGGTTTTTCTGATGAACATCACATTGCTGTGACAAGGGAGACTGCCCCCTTCTCTGTCATGTTCAAGAACTTGCACTCCACCATCCAAGGCCCCGTCATTGACTTTCCCAAGTTTGATATTGTATTGGGTTTGGATTGGCTGAGAAAGAATAACCCCCACGTGGACTGGGCAACCTCAGTATTGACCATCAAATGCAAAGGTTTCAATCACCAGATCTACCCTGAATCAGTGGAACAACTCCTACACAACCATGTCTTTTTTACGCATTACAGAAACCCTGAAAAAAAGAAAACCTCAAGACAATTGACTGGGACTCCTGCCAGTACAAGATCATACACTTCAAAGATCACCAGGACACCACTACGTCTCAGGATCGCAAAATTATGGCCCATCATCCAGAAATCTTTGATGAGGTGTTACCTGGGTTGCCCCCAGAAAAACACATCCAACATTCCATTCAACTCAAGGGATCTGTACCCAAAGCACAACACATCTATTGCCTGACCCCAAATGAAGACAACACCCTATGTGCCTACCTCAAGGAGGCCTTGGAGAAAGGTACTTATCTGTCCCTTACAATCCCCCTTTGTAGTTGCTGTCTTCTTTGTGGCTAAGAAGGATGACACCCTGCACCTGGTCACATATTACCAAGTTGTAAATGAAGTCACCATCAAGAATTGTTATCCACTACCACTTATTGACAGCCTCTTTGATGCCCTGGGCGGCGCCACAATCTTCTCCAAGATTGACTTAATCTCAAGCTATAACTCAGATCCATATTAAAGAGGAAGATATCCTCAAGACAGCCTTCTGCGCTAAGTATGGCTCATACAAATGTGTGGTACTCAATTTTGGTATGAAAAATGCCCCCTCAACCTTTGTGACCTTCATGAATGAGGTGTTTTCCCCCCACATAGGCAAGCATGCCTTGGTTTATCTGGACAACATTATTGTCTATAGCCCCTTGGTGGAGCAACATCACAAGGACCTGGAGGCAGTCTTTGCTATCCTGGTACAACACAAGCTGCTAGCCAAACCCTCCAAATGCCTGTTCTTCCACAATCAAATACTCTTCCTAGGACACATAGTCTCAAAGGAAGGCATCAAGCCTGACAGTCAGAAGATACAGGCCATCTGCTTAAAATGCCACTGCCCAAAGACAATTAAGAACTCCACACATTCCTGGGGATGGTGGCCTACATACGCCGTTTCATACCTGACTGTGGTGTCTTGACTGCCTCTCTATCCATCATAACTGGCGCCAAATCCAAGTCTGTATGGACCCCCCAACATGACCTTTGCTTCAGACGTCTCAAGGAGAAGCTAACAACAGCGTCTATCCTACAGTACCCCAAACATAATGGGGAGTACTAAATGGAAACAGACGCCTCAGACACATTCATTGGGGAAGTACTACAAATCAAAAACAATAATGGTGACTTCCTGCCCGTAGCCTACAAATTGCAAAAATTTTCAGATAGCAAGTGTTGACACCCTATCCATAATAAAGAGTTGTTGGCCATTGTACACTGCCTAGTCAAATGGCGTTGTTATCTAGAGAAACAGGAAGAATTCACAGCATTGACCGACCACAAGCTGCTCATATATTTCAAAGCCCAAGCAAACCTGTCCTACCATCAAGCCTGCTGGATGGAACTCTTGGAGAGATTCAATATGTTCATACAGTACCAGCCTGGCCCTGAACTTGCCATGGCAGACACACTCTTGCGCCTGTACGTCCAAGCTACAAGAGGAGAAAATGAGCTCAACCCAGACTGGCCTCTCCTGGTACTTTGAACAAAAGATGAAGAGTTTCCCCTGGAGCCATGGATGTAACAAAGGAAATGGTTATTAAGAACAAACACCTATTTTCAGATGTGTATGGAACCTTACATCAAAAAATGTCTGGCAGAACCACCATTCCTTATGTCCCCAAACATCAGCAAGTTGACACCATCCTACGTTACCATAGGAACATAGGGCACACAAAAAGTTACAACCTCTACAAATTCCTTAAACACAAAGCGTGGTGGCCAACCCTGTACCAAGATGTTCAGGAAGTCTTAGAACAATGCAAAGCATGTGAGAAATTTGCAAGAAGTGAGACACCACCTAAGTCAGTACTACCTATCTACATACAACTACCCTTCAAGGTGTGGTCCCTTGACATTGTAGGCCCCATGCCAGGAAAGCACAGCAAAAAGAATTATATCATTGCCGCAATAGACTTTGCCACACAATGGCCAGTGGCTCAAGCAGTAAAAACACATACTAGTAATGACGTACAGCAGTTCATAGGAAAAGAAATCATCAGTAAGTTCAGAAAGCCAGAACTCCTGATAATCAATGGAGGCAAAGAACTGACCTCTGAAGATACAAACATTTACCTCACCAAGAACAGGAGTCAAGCACACAGTGATAACACCTTATCATCCTCAGGCCAATGGACATGTGGAACAGCTAAATGGCAGCCTTGTGCAAGCCTTGGCCAAGCTCACTGCCAGGAGAAATGGGGACTGGTATAAGCAATTACCAACTGCGCTACTTGTATGTTGGACTTGTGTGAAAAGATCCACCGGGAAAAGCCCTTTCAAGTTGATATATGGCACACAGCCCAATATTATCCAAGAATTATCAGGAAACAGGACTGAGAATTTCAAGCCAGCCCCCCCTCACTCAGATTCCCAGGTCATAGAGACCAATGGTGATCAAACAGTGAGAGAAAACAAGCGTCTAAAAAAGACATTTGTCCCCATCCAAAACAGACATGAGGTCTGTGACAAAGTTTGGGTCATGAACGTTGACAAAATTAAACTTCAACCCAAGAAAGTAGGCCCAGCAATCATCCTAAAGGTAAACAAAAACAACACTTACCTTGTGCAAGGACTGAGAAAACGTAAACAAGACAAAACCCTACACCATGATTGTCTGAGACCCTGCAAAGCAAGAAAGAGACAGTTTAAGACTGCCCTACCCACCACTGAATAATAGTTAGTTGTCAGGGATCCACTCATTGGGAAGCTTTTCCCCAATTGAATGGAGAAGAGCTCCCAAGTTGAATTTGATCAGAGTGGAACCTACTGGAATTCCTATCATTAGCATGTGTAGAAGGTGACCAAATAGATGGAATCTTCCCAAGAAGGGAGTGAAGTGATTGAGAAGATAATAGGCACTGGTGTACCCCAAGACCAACCAGGGGGCCTTGGGGTGGATGATTGGGGGGAATTGAGCTGTTTCAACATAAGGGGCATGACTTTGACGTGGACCAAAACAATACCAAATTGAGTCTTCAGATTTGTCAGTAGGAGTTGGTTCAGGGTTTTTGAAGTTAAAATTTGCTTGTCCATAATTGATTAACACACAAAAAGTCCATAAAAGGAAGATGAACTTCATGTTGTTGGGGGAAACCTTTAAAATCTACTAATAAAGTGTTTAGAGTTGAGAATATAGATTTATTGGGTTGATAGAAATAAAGAAATTGTTGGAGCAATTTAGATGGGAGGAATTTGTCAGTTTAAATACTGACTTCAAGTGAGGAAGGGAACATCGTGGTTACCAGGTGGATCTGCAAGAGTGATTTGTGAAGTATTGCCTTTCAGGACTGCAGCAGGCTGCAGCCTGAAATTCAAGAAGAGGCAGGTTGGGATATTGCATTGCAGTATTGTACCTTACTTTGGTTGGGGATGGAATCTGGGGCTGGATGAGCAGCATTTCTTTGGCTTGGGTGGTTCACTGGGTTTGATTGGTCTCTTGGGCCCCTCAATATCTGTTTTGGATGATTTCTGCATTTATTTTTAATCTGATTGGCTTTTGTATATTTATTGGAGCCAAACTTTAATGCTGAATCAATATCCTGGTTATTTTTGTTGTCCAGAGCCTTGGTTTTTGATTTTGAATTAGAATTTATGTTGTGGCCTTGGTTTTCACGTTTGCTTTTGATTTTGCTTTCAAAATTGGTTTTACTACATTCATTTATCAATTTCAAATGTGTTTTCAAATTGAATTCATTAAAGGATTTGGGTTTGTCCTTGGTTTCTAATTTAGCATTTAAAAATGCAAAATTTGTGTTAGGGATGGAATCCCTTACATTAGTTCAGTATGGCGCCCGGGCTCCTGACAACCTCCCTGATGACCTACACTCCAGAGGAGGCCAATTTTCAGTTTGGGGGGGGGTGTTGAAACAGCAGGCTTGAACTGCCAACAAGGATTTGAGTAAGCAAGTTTGTGACCCGCAACCCAATTACCCAGTCACTCAAAGCCAGACTAGGAAGTCAACTTGAATTGCCAAATCCAACAACATGAACAAATGATTATCCCTCATGGTGGATACCTTGTTTTGGCGCTTGACTCATTACCAGGATCAAGCCACCCCTTCACCATCCCACTGTGTGATCAACACTATCATGTTACTGTTATCCACAATTCACAATGACTATATAATACCTATCTCTCAATAAAGAATATTATCTAGTCTCCAAAAAAATTTCCCCTTGTATGTCAGGGATTCTTTCCCTGACTAATTGAATTTTATTGACAACTTTGGCAAAAACATATTCTCAAACCAGCACAACAACAAAGAAATGGGGACCAGTTTTTATTTGAATAATGAGTTCAACAGGTTTTGAACTCTGAACCCTAAAGAAGGACCTAGTGTTAGTACAGAATTAACTGTTCAACTTAGTTTACCTTTATATATGAATTCTATTCATTTGATTTTTGCTCTGGCTTTTGAATTGAATTTTAAAAAGGTTATTAACACTATTAGCAACGTCACTTACCGCTTGCAATCTTATTGGCTGCCGCTGTCTACCTTGCCGCTCTGTAATCAAAAGAGCCTATATTTGAACAAGGCTCTGTACTTAGTTTTAAACAACTATCTTGCTTGTCTCTGATTAATTGTGTACAGCACAATGGCTTATCCTTGGATCCACTTCTTCAACCTCCTTACTATTCAAATTATTAAGCTTCACATTCATCATTGTTTGGAAAAAAGTATTAATTTGATCACCAGCCCATGAAAATCCCTCTTATATTCTAGAATACCACTTAAATGTCCCAGCCTTCATTTGGAGGGTATTTAAATGAGCTATTCCCATTATTTCTCTTTGTTCCAACAATAAAGATTTATCCTACACCTGCTACTCCTTCATTTTCTGATAAACACATTTTGAAGCCATGAGAGGAATTCTATTCCTATCCTGGTTTCTAGCTTACTTCTTGCCAGTGGTATCAATCTTGGAAAACCCAACACCTACCACTGACTGGTACAACTCTTCTCCAGATGACACCCATCAAAAGGAATCCCTTGCTCACAGATGGTTCAAATACCCTTCTGGCCACTGGGGACGTAAATTCCAATATGGTTGTTTATTACTCCTCCTCCTACTGAACCTGCTCTGGTTAGACCTTACACCTCTTTTTACCTCTTGATGTATTTGGTGGGTTACTATCTACTTGGTTGTTTCAGTTCTATGTTTGGAAGATTTGCTTACCTAGGACATCTAGAACACCTTGCAATGGTCACAGTTCCTATTGGCTTGGTAATAGAAGGATTGAATTTAGGGGCTTTGGCCCATCAGCTAGGTAACTTGTTCCCTGCCAAGTGGGTCCCTGACATTGTAACTCTGCTAAAACAGCACAGTTACAACACTGGACAGTCTTGGCTGCAGTACAATGGATAGTGATCATAATGGAGTAAGCCATTTTGGTGAAACAGTTGACCATGAATAGGATTGTGTCAAAGGATTTTGAGGGGGGAGTTCTACTATGTAATCCATTGATACTGACTTTGAGGGTTCATCAGGGATGTTCAGAGGCCTTAGCAATCCTTCTGGCTTTGAGAAATGTGTCTTGGTTATTCTGCAGGTTTTGCACCCATTGATGTAGGCTGCTACTTCCTTGTCCATGTCAGACCATGCATAGTTCTGCTTGATTCTTAGGAGGGATTTGTGTCTACCAGGGTGGCCTGCCATCTCTAAATTGTGGTGTTCAATCAATATGTTGGTTTGGGTTGGGCCCTCAGGTACATGGATTCTGTTGTGGAGCAGCAAGGTGGCTCCCTTCAGGGAGTAACCTTTCTTTGAGTGATGGCAACCAGGGTCCTTTGCCAGGGCGTTAACTAGTTTGGTTGAGTAGTCCTCTTGCTTCTGAGCTTCTATCACATTGGGTTTAATGGCGGTAATCTTCAAGTACTTCAGTTGTATTACTAGGCTGATGGGGTCTAGTAGTGTATGGGTGCTGCAGTCCTTGATTTCTGTAGAGGAGGGGATTAGATCAGCTCTTCTGCTTAAGGCGTCTGGTACCATGTTCACCTTTTCTGGATTGTAGTCTATGATCAAAGTGTAGTCATTAAGTTCTAAGGCCCATCTTGCTTGCTGTTGGTTGAGATGGCGTGGTTTTAAGGTTTAAACCAAGTTCTTATGGTCTGTCAGGGCCTTTACTGGGAATTCAGCGCCACATAGGTATCTGTGCCAATGCTTCAATGTCTTCATGATTGCTTGCATCTCTTTATTTTAAATCAGATTGTTCCCTTCTTCTGGCAGCATATTCTTAGAGTAATATGCTACAGGATGTAGCATACTATCCCCTCCTTCCTGAAGAAGGGCCCCACCTACCTCAAAGTCAGACATGTTGATCTCTAGCATAAAATGTTTAGACAGATCAGGCATGGTAAGGACAGGGGCAGTTGAGAAGGCCTTCTTCAGGGTCTCAAACAAGAGAGGTGCATTTGTCAGTCCAGAAAAACTGGACCTTGACTGAGAAGAGCCTGGTCAGTGGCAGTGTTATAGAGGAAATTTTTAGATGAAGTCTTGGCAATAGTTGGCTAGTCCCAAGAAGCTCCTAATGTCTTTTCTGCAGGTGGGCGTAGTCCAGGAGGTTACTGCATCCACATTATCTTGTGCCATTGCAAATCTCCCTGTCTTCACCATGTAGCCTAAGAACTCCACCTCTGGCTAGAAGAATTCACATTTCTTTAGTTTCTCATTTAGGTTGGCTTGTGAGAGTTTCTCAAGGATCAGTTCCAGGTGATGTAGGTGCTCTTTGTGGGTCTTACTATAGATGAGGATGTCATCAAGGTAGGACATACAGGAACAGTCTAGGAATTCACCCAGGACTGAATTTCTCATACACTGAAAGGTGCTAGGGGCATTGCATAGTCCAAACAGCATCACCAGGTATTTGTAGAGTCCATACCTAGTCTTGAATGCTGTTTTATACTTGTTGTCTTCTTTGATTTGGTTTTGGTTGAAAGCGTCTTGGAGGTCAATCTTGGAGTATACCTGAGCGCCTGTCAAAACATCACACAAGTCATCAGCATTAGAGATATGGTAGTGGCTCTTTATAGTTATATTGATCATCTTCTGGTAGTTAACACATGGGCGCATCCCACAGTCCTTCTTGCCAACAAACAGCATTGGCAACAAACAAGGACTCTTTAACATAGGGATGAAGCCTTTCTTAGACATGTCTTCAATGTACGCTTTCAGTGCCAACTGCTCTTTATGATTGCAGCTATAGATGGGTCCATTTTGTGGTTTGGTGCCGGAAAAGAGGTCAATAGTGTGGTTATACTTTGTGTTTTCAGGGAGACAAATTGCTGCTTCCTTGCTGAAAACGTGGCTCCACTTCTCTAACAGGGTGGGTAGGGCCCCACACTGGGTTCAATTTTCAGGGTTAGGAGAGCCCTGGGGGCTCCTTTGGTTGGACCCAGCTGGAACAGTGCTATGTCACACAAGGTGGTCCCTTTTAAGGCAACTGTCTGATTGCAGAAGTTCAGGATGGCGCCGTGCTTTTGGGACCAAGAGTCTCCCAGGATCAAGGGGTGGGGAAGTCTGTTCAGGATGATGGGGAGTGATGGGTAGATGTTCTGGTCAACCCTTAACGGCAACTTGGTTTCACACCTGAGCCCAAGGTCATGGGAGATATTCCCCATGATCACTTTATTGCCTTTGGCAGTAACCTTTAGTCCTAGGTCCTTTGAAAGAGTAGTGTCAATAAAGCTTTCTTCAGCTCCCATATCAATGAATGCCTCAATAGTCTGGGCTGTTGTGAGTGTTTTCACTTCAACTTGGATAAAATTTTAAGACTGAGTAGAGGTGATTTATTTGTGCTAGGGAAGCTGTAGGATCACTTTTTTTTGGGCAAGCCTTAGTGAGGTGGCCAGGTTCATGACAGTAGAAGCATAACCCTTCACAATAGTGATGTTGTAAATCCTCAGGGGACATTCCTTGTCTGCTGGGTGTCTTGGCGCAGTTAGAGTGCTAAGTGGCAGGAGAGGCGCCCTCTTGGTTAAGGCTCAATTCTCTGCACAGGAGAAGTAACTCATCTAAGCTAAGTGTGGGGGCAGGGTGGTTAAGGAGTTCCTTCAAGGCAGAACAGGCTCTTTGTTGGTACAGAATGGCAGACAACTTGTCATCAATTTTGGTTCCAGCTTTCAGCTTAAAGAACTTGCTGGTATAAGATTGTAAGGTGTGGGATCCTTGTTTAATGTCCAGTAAGTTGATAAGGGTGTGGTGGTAGGTGTCTTGGTTGTTGCCAGTGGCCATCAGTTCACTTTTGAATCAGGAGTAGTCTAGTCAGAACTCAATGTCCTTGGTGGTGGCCTTCCCAAACCAGTCTAGGGCATTGTCAGAGATCATGGAAACCACACAAGAACCTTCTCCGTGTCATTGAAGTAAGAGTTTATATTGGCCTGGAAGTGGAGGAAGAGGACCGGCATGGCTCTACAAGCTTATTCTAAGGTGAGCTTTCCCATCTGCGGCATGTCCAGCTTGGTTTTGGATTGGTTGACTATAAAATTATGGACTTGAAAATTTGGGTTCTTGGTTTCTTTGATGCCAAGTGCAGCGTCATTTGGTTCTGTACTGCATCAGGGTCTGATTACTGATGCAATTAAGTTGGTAACTAGCTTGTATGTGTAGTAAGCTATATCAATGAAAATAGCATATAAGATGCCTCAAGAGTTATCAATGTCTTAGGGCCCAGGCTACTGTGGTTAAGGTAAATCATCATAATGTCAGGGATCAGCTTGAGGGGGGTTCTTGAGAACTTGCAGGCAGACAGCCCGCGGGTCCTGAGGGGAGGGCCCACCACAATATTGGAGCTAACTTTACAATATAAGATATACAATTTGCCCAGGAGAGCCCAGGGTCCGCTGGCAGGAACCATTGAATCAATAAGGGTGGTGAGGGTAATGTACATCACCCCAAATATTTGAGTGGAGGTAGATTTATTGGTTGCAACAGATTCCTGCAGGTGGTTGGGCTGCAGGGTGAGAGGTGGTTTCATTGGAAATAGGTAGGGGGCAAGTATTTGTACTTGTTGCAGAACAGCAGAGGAGGTATAGTGACCCTGGTTCCTTCTCTGCCAATGGTCTCAGTCTCTCTGGTCCTGGCTTTGGGGTTGTAGAGAAGGATTTCTTCTAAGGTGAATTCCAAATACACTGGGTTGGGTGGGTATTTGGTGAAATATACCGGGCCAAAGGGAACTCCTGGTGGACAATATAGTTTGGGTGGTTGGTCTGCAGTTTCTTGGGGTTGATTAGTATGGGGTACAGAGCCGCAGGAGGTATACTGCAAATAGAATAGAACTAAAATCAAATATGGATATCCTGATTGAACCAAAGGTTCATATCACTTTATTGCAAGAATGGCAATGGGCAACTTCCTGGCGGCCCAGGGTATAAGTATACCTATCTACCATGGGAAAACCTTTGCAAACCCTTCTGGGCTGGGTGATAATGTCTTCCATGGTTTGGAAATCATTGGTGGCGTCCTGCCCAGGGTATCTCTCACTGGCTGGGTTGGAATGGGTAAACTCAAATTTCCCTTTTAAGCTGCAGGATTTGTCATCCTTAGGCAGACCACATTCTACAGGAAGCTTCTTCAATTCTTTACCAGAGGTGGCCCCAGTTATCTTGGGATTGTTGGCCAGGCCTGCACTCTCATTGGCAGGACTAAAATGATCCTTTTGCAGGTGGGGAGTTGGTTTATGCAACTCTAGGTTGATAGGTCTCAGGAGTTTCTCTGAAGTCAAATTTGGCTCTGGTTTGAGCCCAGGAAAACGCGGACAGCCGGGCAGCTGGGCCTGCAGGCTTGCAGTCTACAAGGTTTTGGGGTTCAAATCCTGTAGCTGGGATTCTACCTCATGCATTGTTAACAGGAACTTGTCACTTGTCACTTGTGAAAGCTACCACTGTCAAGTATATACATCTTAGAAGTAAAATAAATGGGATAAAGGGAGAAGTCAAGAAGGATTTGATACTTCATTAGATATGAGTTTAGAGTATTATATAGTATCATGGGAACCTACATGTTGTCCATGTACGTCATGGCAGTCATGGGGCTTGTCCAAGTTGGGTTCTTCTTAGGACTCAAAATTTTTGATCCCTTTAACATATGGGCAGATGATAAGAGTGTAACCAACTGAATGATTAGTTGGGGAATCATTTGGGAAGTCATTTGGGGAAATGCTTTCCCAGGAGGGAGTAATTGAAGATATTGCAACATAGAGGATAAATTATCTCTATTAACCTAATTTGATTCTGCTCAATTTTTTTAGGAGAGCACCTTATATAGGGTGGATAATCTCTCTTGACAGGATTAACATCTGGCACTTCTGTCTCTTATTGGCCAGTCCACTGTTCCACAGACTGCCAATTACAGCCCCCATAGTTAGGCATCTATGCCATGCCAGCATAGGATCACAATTGATTGCCAGACCTCATGTATGTATAACAGGGTTGTGGCAGCATCCCATATAATGTATATGCCTTGGAGTATTTAGTTACCCATTTGAGTGGTAACTTGCATCATGAATTTGGCAGGTGTTTGACCTTCTGTATATGGATGATTTTCTGTAATCCTTTACAAACACAATAAGGTTTGGCAGTGGCGCATCCCATGGGAATATCCTGTCATATTACCAAATATGTAGTCTTTATTAGATTGATGTCAACCAATCAGATCATTTGTATTTTTACATAGGTCAGGCTTCAGAGTAATGTCCACATTCCAATAACCTAAATCTGTCAGTTGGATCACACAGTGCTTTAATAAGCCTGATGATGGTACAGCTACTAGACAATGGTAGTCTATGAACCAGAGGAATGATGGTCAAGTCTATCACATTACTCAGGAGTCCTGGCAGCTATATATAATGTAGCAATTAATAAAAAATTAAGAATGTTTATCTGATAGACCTTGTATGGTAGAAAATGGAAATGTCATAAGTTTTACTGGTAAAATAGTGAAACCTATGGTGTCTCATATGTTCCCACCAAAAAGCTATACCTGTAATGTTTATATATATATCTAAAAATAATAAAGCAGTAAAATAAAATTAAACACTATAAAGGAAAGGATAAGCAAAAAATTTATGTCAACTAATGTCATCACCTGTAAAAACTGACTCAAGTTGGATATTGTAAATCCTCAGCTGGGTATCTAACTCTCATGTGATTCCTGTATTGAAGATTTCCCTGCCCACTCTAAGTCTATCCTAGAATTTATGATTTTCACTCCTATATATTGCACTGAGATGGCTCCTTGGGAGCTGTCTTGGTTTACCAAATCCTCAAATAAAGTGATATTCAGTAAATCCATATGATCATTTATTTCCATAAAAATTGTTTTCTGTCATTTAATTTATTAAATTTTAGAGAATTAATTATGGAAGAATCAAATATTACAGTGTTTGAAGAAATGTTGGAGTTAAATTTATTTCATATTTTTATCCCCACCAAGGCCATTTTACTTACCCTCTTCAACAGCTTCTCTGGCTTGCAGGCTACTTTGACTAGAGTACTTTTAATGTGTGTTGCTGTCACCATGGTTTGGGGGTGGGCTTGTAAGGCCTTGTCCAAAAGGGAACAAGTTTATAAATTAAAGCATGTATGTCTACTGGATTTAAGTTTGTAAAACAGAGAAATGTGGCTACAGTTTGAAATAAACCTTAATAGTCACAGATAAAATTTTATCATTTTTCACGTGGGGGATAAGTTATGTAACCCTCCCAATATAATAATGTAAAGTACAGTATTGTCAAATTTCAAGTAGATAACAAAAGGTATGTCTATGTTTGGGAAATTTAAATGAGCATGATTTGTCAAAAATAGGTAAACATCTAGTTTAAAATTAAAATGGCTGAAGTCAAATTAGCAGATTCTGAATCATTACTTTCATGATAAGAATCTTTTAAAAGAAGAAATATTTTAATAAAACTATAGTTATAAAGCTAAATTGAAGTTAGTTTTTAGAGACAATAATAATTTGTTTAAAATTTGTAAAAATATGGAAGTTTAGAAGTGAAATTTAAAGTAAATTGGATCTGAAAGTTAATCTTGAGCAAGTAGCAAGAATTTTGGCTTAAATAATACTCTTCAAGTCTGTCTTTATTTATAGTAGTTTAATAATATAGGATCAGGTAGTTAAAACAGCAAGTAGAAAATATATATGGAAATATGCTGTTTGATAGTTGTGAATTGGGTATTTTCTTGTTTGATGGCCAACAGTGCTGACACAACTGTTTCAGAGCCTCAAGAAAAAAGCTTGGTTTTTAAACAGAAAAGCAAAAATGAAAACAAGAATAAAGTTTGGTTTTTAAACCTAAGCGCAAAAACAAAAACAGTATTAAACAAAGGTAATGTCAGGGAGCCAGCCTGTAGTGGGTTTGGGCTGGTCAGTGGGAGGATGCCACACAGTCATGAGGGAAAGTGCCCACCACAGGATGAATGTTAACTTCACAATGTAGGAGAACAATTTGGCTAGTAGGGCCCAGGAGCTGTTGTCAGGTACCATGGAATTGACAAGGCCATTAAGTGTAATATAGAGGATGCCAAAAAACTGGATAGAGATTGTATTGGCAGTGCTTTTGTGTTCCTGTGGGCAACTGGGTCAGGGATAACTGGCAGTGTCATGTGTAAGGAGTAAGCTGGCTTGAGAGAATACTCAGAGGGATATGCTAAGCTGTGGGAAGTTAATGGAAGTTAGTGTAATTTTGGCAGCTTTAGTGTCTGCTTCTGGTAAGTGGTAGGCCAACAGGGCAGGGTTGGAGTAAATGTTTAGTGAATGTAAAAGTGCTAAGAGTAAGTATGGGATAACTTGGGAGAGCCAAAGGCTCATAAAACTTTTATTGCAAGAATGATGATGAGCAACTTACTGGCAAATCCAGGGTATAAGTATGCTCATATGCCATGAAAAACCTTTTTCTGCTTCCTTTGGGATGGGTGCTGGAGTCAACCTGGGCTTGGGTCAGATTTTGTGACACCTCATTGGCGAGGCGCTGGCAGTCCATAGAGAAACAGTCCAGATTTGGGAAACTAATCACTAGGTTGGGCAGGTCCACAACCAGGAAAAATTCACAAGTGGTTGGTGATTCATTAGTCAGGGTCAATGATTTCTCTGAAATTGGATCAGTTCCTGGTTTGAGTCCAGTGATCTGCAGGCTGGTGGTTCCTAGGAATTTGGGCTTTGAACTTGGGGGGCAGGATGGTGTCTCTTTGTTGGTCAGCAGTGACTCATTATTAGGATCAAGTTTCAAGTCACACAGGCAGGACACTGTCCCTTTGATGGTCATTAGGCAAGTGTCACTTGTGAAAGGTAAGCTGGCTTTGAAATCATTAATATTAGCTTAAACTCTTAAGTTTAATATTAAAATTAAAAATTTGAATTTCTGAAATCAAATCCTGACAGGCCTGGTTCATGCTGACCAAATCATTTGTTGTGTGTTGGACCTCCTCTATTTGTCACATTAAACCAAGATCATTAAATTTTATGAGTTTTCTGCTTTCTCATGATTAAATAAAATGATGATCTAAAATGGTATTCACCCATGCTAACTTTAGCACTTTTAATGCTCTTGGAGCCTTTTACATTAAGATAATTAAGTTCACTGGTTGTTACATTTTTCAAATTGGGTGCCTATAAGAAAAAACTCAAAGCATAAAAAAGTGTCAAAAAAGTTAAAAAAACAGTGGATATGATGAAAATAAAAACATGTCATTTATTCTCTGCCTGGAATCAAAGCAGATCACTGAACTCTTGCAGGCTCTTGACACGCTAGATATAAACTATCACCTGTCCCAAGCCATGGGGTCCACCCCAGACCAAGGGCAACCAATCACAAATAGATACCCATGCTCAATTCTACCATCATGGAATGGGTCATGAAACTAGTGTGCCTCCATGTTTTCAAGGCACCATCATGGATTTTTGTGATCTAATCAATGAGCACCTCTACCCAGAATAATTTAAGGATGCTGCCTGGGCTTTACTCATTACCTTAAAACAAGGATCTAGTTTGGTCACAGAATATGTCACCACCTCCAAGAATCTCAATCAAGCTGCCTGTGCCCCACCAAGAACCTGCTCCACCTCTTCCAAAAAAGGCCTTAACCACCACCTTATAAAAGCCTTACAAGGCACTATGGTGGCCACCTGTTGAGAAGAGAAGTACAGTATTGCACTCCATACTTAACAATAAAGCTCTGAGTACCTGGCTTAATTTAAAAATACTAAATATGTTTCTCTTCTTCAGACCAGGCACTCTCTACACCAGCACCTCCTCCAAATTCTCCAGCTGTCTAACACCCAAATAATTTTAACCTGAATAGAAACCCCAATAATTGAGGCCCTAATGTGTCAGGAAACCAGGCATTGTGTGGATTTTCAGATGCAGGTGAGGTGTGAATCACTGGCCTGGAAGGAATCATTTATTACAGGACTAGTGTTAACTGGATAATATAATAGAGAGAGCGCCTGAGCATAGAGCAAGGTCTAGAAGTGAGCACCATGGAGCCCACTAAACCAGTAAGAGTAATTTACAACAATTCAAATAGTTGAGGTGGGGTGGTCCCATTAGTAGTAATGGAATCTTGTGGGCAGTCAGACCAGCAGGTAACAGGAGGAGTCATTGGGAATAGGTATGTGGGAAAGTAGTTGTATTTATTCCTAAATAGTTGTGGTTGAATGTTGTATCAGATGCTCTCTTAGTTAATGTGTTCAGGTATCCTAGTTCTGGAAAAGTGGCTGGCCAGAAAGGTGTTTTAAAGGTTGAGTTAAGAATAGCCAAGTTGGGATGATGTTTGGTAAATGTCAGGATTGACAATTCCTTTCCCCTGGAAACCCAGGCCCAAGAGCGGGATTTGAACCCTGACTCTGAATCCCTGCAGGCCGCCAGCCCTATGGACTCAGGGACCACCCGCCCACGTTTTCTTGGGACTGAGCCCCCCAAGCTGAAGCTCCTGCCAAGACCTGAAGACAGAATACCAGCACTGGCTTGACCATGGTAATGCCCAAAGAAGAACTTCTTGAATTGCCTAATAAAGGCAGAGGAAGCTCCTCTATGAACTTTATGAACTTGAAGTCCTCCCAGGTGACCAATCAAATTAAGTTACCAAAGGAAACCACAGGCTTTAAGCCCAACCCCATGACCAACGCCAAAAATCAAGAAGATTGAGTGACCAATTTGGACGTGCCAACAAATGAGAGAACGTCCAGCCAAGGTGCCATTTTGCCGCTCCTGCACCCGGATCTCCTGGCCATCCACCCGCATTTTTCCTGATATTATGATAAAGCCCTTATGAAAAATACTAAGTTTGGAGGTGGGATGCTTTATATGCCTATAGATCCTGTGCTCAAACCTTATTGTCATTTTTAAATAAAGGTTATGTTATTTTGGCTCACACAGCTATTGCTGTATATTGTATTTGCCATCTACCAAATCAGCTCCAGATCTCCATACTCCTGGCCCTCCTGTCCCTCCACCTGTCAATTCCTGTCCTCCAGGCGTCCCCTTTGGCCCAGTCTATTTCACGCAGTACCCTTTGAAACCAGAATACAAGGAATACACCCCAGAAAGAATACTCAAACTTGATCCTTTGGCCTGCATAAAATTGGCTGTCAGATACAACTGCCAAGGCCTGTGGATATTCTCAACACCAAAACTGTTTAGAAGGAAATTCAATTATCTTCCTGCCTACAACATCTGCATGGAGCCACCTGTGACCCCTAAACCTATGCCTGCTTACTCCCCTGATCTCCCAACTGACCTCACTGGCAAGCTGTTTGGGATTGTGTATATCACACTCACCGGGGTGATTGACACTATAATCCTGGCTGCTGTCCTGTAGTCCTGGATGGGGAAGTATTTCTAATACCTTTTTAAGTTAGTACCTCTCTTTTGGTGGGCTCTTCCCGCAAAAACCCTGCCCAAGTTATCCCTGAAGACGACAGGTCAGTTGTCCAAGATTGGTTCCCTGACAGTAAACTTCACAGAGTCAAACAGGGCATCATAAAAAAACACTTGAGTGATGGGTCCACAGTTTCCTTGGGTGGCAAGACAGGAGCAGAAGAGCCTTCTGGCAATCTGTTGAAATGAAAGAAAACAAGAACTAGGTAAGGAGAAATCTTGTTGAACTGAAGGTTTGTCACAATTTTATTATCAGAATGAAAATAACACTTTTTTCATCTTTGGCATGGAATTTATACTAACTTCCTAGGCTTCACCCTTGAGACAGTGATATGGATTTTAGGAAGTCTGGTCTTGAGAAAATGGGGACTTTGGGGAGGCTTCAGGTTTGGGCAGATCATGACTGGCTGATACTGGAAAATAGATTCAGAAAAATGACATTTTTGATATCACAGGCCCACTACCCTTGCAGTAGAGGAAGCTATCTCCCATAAACTGGCCGCTTCTTCTCTTACCCCTGTCATACTTGGCCCCATTAAGAAGTAAACCCCTCATTACTCCTACTTTTTAGTGAATTTTTCAATTTTTATAAACATTATGGCAAATATAAAAGGTTAAACATCATTGCTTTTGATAAGGAGCGCCTTTTGGGGAAGCTTCAAATATGGAATTAAGAAAGAAGAGAAGTTTATTTTATTGGATAATACTTTAGAATTATATAGAATTGACTGTGGCGGGGATTTAGTTGGATCAAACCTAGGGGTTGGTCATGTGCTAGATGGGTTCAAGCCACTGGATACTTGGACAGTCAGGTGATACTGCTTGGTTACCATTCTTGGTATATCAAACAGTATATTGGAAGGGGACTACATCAGGCAATGGATGGATGTTAAGTAGGTTGGCAGTAGCCAGAATGCTTGTACATCCAGACCCTCAAAACCCCTCCTTAAGGGGTTACTCTGGTGCATCAGGAGGGGGCTTTGTCTTAATGGCTGCCGCCTGATGCTCCTGGAGCTGTTTGCTAGTTGGAACCAGTCTGGTTGAGTGCTCTCCTTTACTGAGGCGGAGACAAGTTCTGTGGTATTTCTTGATAATTGGGTTTTTGGCACTTTGGAATTTTACTAGGTAAGTGTTGTGCTCTGGTCTGTATTTGATGACTCTTCCTGGTCCCCTGTGTACTGAGTCTAGTTTCTTTCTGTTGCCAGCTAGAATCCAGACAGGGGGATTGATGGGAAGTGGTTCCTCTGTGGAGGTTACCTTTTGTGTCTTGAGCCTCTTCATTTCAGCTATTTTAGCTTTGAGGCAGATGTGTTGTAGGTTTGGTGCTTGCTCTACTGTGGGAGGTTTCCCCAGGGGGTCTTTATGTAGGGCTGTTTGTTGCAGGTGATTACTTCCGGTTTTTACCTGTAGGTTAGCTCAAACAGTGAATAGCCTGTCCCTTTATTGGCGCAGACTTGGGATACTAATAATGCATGTTTCACGTATAGTGGCCATGTGTCTTCTGGCTTTGCCATCCATTATTTTCTCTAGGGTCCTGATAAGGCTGTTGTTTAGGCGTCCCACTCTACTGTTGGCCTGTGGCCTGTATGGAGAGGTTGTGGAGTGTTTAATGTTTTTGGAATTTCAAGTTATCATTAACTATGTGACCTGATAACTCTGTTGCTCCATCAGTTATGATGTAGTCTGGAGTGCCATAGTTGGCTATGATTTCTTTGTTAAGGAAACTGTTGATGGTTTCTGCTTTGTGTTCCTTTGTTGCCCAGCAGATGGGCCAGCGTGTGGCAAAGTTGATAGCTACAATTAAGAAATGTTGGTTTGTCTTTGTTTCTGGGAAGGGCCCCACTACGTCTAGCCCCCAAACCTTAAATGGTTCAGGGTCTGGTACTGGGTTGACCGTTGGCTGAGGAGCCTTTGTATTGGTGTATTTCTCGCACACTGTGCACTTTTTCAGAACATCAACTATATCCTGCTTGAGGTTGGGCCACCATACTATATCTTTTAGTGTGAGGTATAGGATGTTAGCCTTTGTGTGGCCTAGCAGGCAGTGATTTCTTAGTATGGTGTCAACTCTTTGTGAAAGTGGGATGTACAGGATATGTTTGTCATTAATAATTTGGTATACTGTGCCATTTGATACATGGAAGGACTTTTTGTTTCTTACTAATGTATTGTGGGTCAGTTGATGTATTGAAGGGTCTTTCCCTTTGGTTTTATACTCAGTGTTGTACAGGTTTGGCCAGTAAGGGTCCAGGTGGTCAGGGTAATCCTCTCTAGGCTGACATAGTCTAGAGAGAGCATCAGCCATGACCAGCTCTGCACCCTTTTGTAATGGATGTCCAGGTTAAGCTGTTCCAGCAAGGACATCCATTTGGCTTGTTGCTGTGCAAGTGCGTTCTGAGTTTTGAAATAGATTAAGGATTTATGGTCAGTTAGTACTTGGACGTTTAAATGCCCTTCTAAGTAAAATCTCCATTTCTTTCATGTGTGATTTATTGCTAGCAATTCCTCTATTGTGTATTGGGTATCTCTTCTCAGTATTAGTTAGTTTCCTGCTCTTCATAACATACTGGCAGGAAGTCTTTCTATTCTGGATGGCAGATGCATAGGACTGCGCCACTGGCAGTGTCACTGGCATCTGACTCAAGCTTATGGCACCCATTGTTGTTAGGGTATTGCAAATTGGTGCTTCTATCAGAGCTTGTTTTAATAAATAGAAATTCTTGTCACATTCTGGAGTCCAGATGAATTTCTTTTTGGCATTACCCTTAGTTAAGTCATTGATTGGTGTGGTTAGTTTTCTGCAGTATTTGATGTATTTCCTTAGGTAAGCTACCATACCAAGAAAGCATCTAACTTGTTTAACGGAGGTGGGGCGTTGCATGTTATTTATGGCTTTTTTTTGTCTGGATCTGCTTTGATTGCCACTGTCAGAGACAATGTGGCCCAATAACAGGAGTTCCTTTTCCATAAATTGGCACTTACTTGATTTTGCGTAAAGTTTGTGCTTTGCAAGTCAATCAAGTGTCTTGCGGACATGCGTGAGGTGTTACTCTTTGGTTTTTGAGAATATGATGATATTGTCATGGTAGCATAATGTATTTGAGAGACTAATTAGTTCTTGTTTCATCATAGTGACAAACGTTGCGGGAGCGTTGGTCATACCAAAGTTCATTACTCTACATTTAAAGGATCCAAATTGTGTATGGAACACAGTCTTTGGTATGTCCTTTTCCTTTACTTCAACTTGGTTGTACCCTGAGGTGAGGT
Organism: Entomophthora muscae; assembly: GCA_014839935.2. Classification (NCBI taxonomy): domain Eukaryota; kingdom Fungi; phylum Entomophthoromycota; class Entomophthoromycetes; order Entomophthorales; family Entomophthoraceae; genus Entomophthora; species Entomophthora muscae. The sequence goes on along the minus strand of QTSX02000949.1, from coordinate 67,881 downwards.
CAATTTTGGAGAAAAATTTGGCACCTGAGAGTCTTGAAAACAGATCCTCTATAAGTGGAAGAGGGTATTTATTCTTTACTATGCTTGCATTGAGAGCTCTATAGTCAGTTACTAGACGTAGAGTGCCTTCCTTTTTCTTTACAAAGAATACTGCTGCCTCCCCCATGAGGATTCAGACGGGCGGATGAAGCCTTTAGCTAAGTTGTCCTCAATATGTGCTTTGAGAGATTGGGTCTCCATGAGAGAGAGTCTGTAGAGAGGTGCAGTTTTGGGCATGGCTTTGAATAAGTCAATGTCATGGTTGACCTCCTGTTTGGGGGATGGTAACTCTGTGAGTTCTTCCTTGAATACATGAGCGTATTTGTTTGGGAGTGCCACAAGTTCTGGGAATTGGATCTTTTGTGTTTGTTTATTATTGAACTCAGTGTACCTCATTATGTGAAGGGTACTATCTTTGTTTAGATGTTCAGAGTCATCTTGGTTTATGACCTGGACCAATACTGTGTCTCTTAGAATGAGGTCATTGTGTTCTTTGAGGATGTTAAAATTGACTCCATTGCATTTAATGGTCATGGTCTTTGTTTTCCAACATACGCTGGGATTCACTCAGGTGAACCAGTTCATGCCTGCTACAATGTCATAGTTTATGTTGTTCATGGCAAGTCCTTTGATGAACGTTTGTATGCCTTGGAGGTCAATTATGAAGGGAGTTGCTTTGCCTTCAAGTAGAACCTTTGATTTGTCTGCCATTTTGGTGTACTTGAAGTTGGATTTGACAACTGGTAGTTTGTACTTGGTTACAAAAGGTTTGCTAACCATAGTGTGTTGTGCACCAGAGTTGAATAAAATTTTATGTGTATGTGATTTTTAAGTGCATGGGTAGACAAGAAGTTGTGAGCAATCTTTAATTTTTAAGTTCATAAAAATGGAGGATTGCAGGACACAGGGAATGTGAATAGCAAAGTTTATGCCTTAGTACAATTTCTTGTCTTGTTGGGGGGGGACAGGGGCACTTAAGCCTGTTCCCCCTCCTCTTTTCCCTGTTCCTCTGTTTTGAGACCTTTGAGGTCAGAGAATGTGGGGTCAGATTCATAGTGGGTTGCTACTTCAGCATTGTTAACTTTGGTGGTGTCCTCTTTCTTGGGACGGGAGCGGTTTGCGCTTTGGCTGCAATTGTCATTGTTGCAATTGGAGTTGCCGTTGTTATGGTTGGTATTTTGGCGTTTTTTGCCATTGGATTTTTCTCTGCTATTGCTGTTTGAGGAGCAATTGCTGTTGCGTGCAGCATATTCCATGTTTGCGCGTTTTTTTGGCGTGCTTGGCTTCTGCAATGAGCACAGGCATGGAGGTATTTGCCTCTAGGCGGATGAGGGCAGTGACTTAGGGTTTCATTCTGTTGATGAATGATGCTCTGGTGTGTAGTTTGTCAGCTTGTGCTGGGTTTTGGATCTTGCAATGTATTTCCTTGAATTTGTTGGTGTAAGCTGCAATAGTGGTCTTCTGAGGAAGATCACTGAGCTGTATTGCATTGTCTTGGAGGGATTTGGTGACGCAGAAATTGTGGGTGATGTCTGCTTTGAACTCTTCCCAGTTGTCAAGCTGGCCGTCAGTTTGTGAGCCAACCCAGGTGCCAAACCAGTTAGCTGTGGCCTTGTACAGGCGCTTGCTGGCTTCCTGGACCCATTTTTTGTGGGGGATGCGGCTGGCGCAGAGTTTAGCGGCTGAGTGGTCTAGCCAGTTGATGATGTTTTATTTGTTTTTACCAAAGAACTTTTTGATACCAATTTATTTGATGTTGGTCACTTCACCTGTGGTAGGTGGTATTGTGTTTTTTTTGTGGTTGAAGAGAGCAACTGTATTGAATAATCTTGGCGCATGCTTTGGGCATGATCAGACCTTTGAATACGGTACATCCACTAGGTATATCCTCATTGATATTGTGAGCGTAGAAGTAATTTTTCCAGGTATCCTGGGATGTGGCCTGGTTGAGTACGTGAGCAAAGGAGGGTGGGTTTTGGTCATTCATTTTCTCTTTCATGGGCGTGGTCAAACCCCGTAGCTGCTACCAGTGATAAGGAGCACCTTTTGGGGAAGCTTCAAATATGGAATTAAGAAAGAAGAGAAGTATCTTTTATTGGATAATACTTTAGACTTATATAGACTTGACTGTGGCAGGGATTTAGTTGGATTGAACCTAGGGGCTGGTCATGTGCTAGATGGGTTCAAGCCACTGGATACTTGGACAGTCAGGTGATATTGCTTGGTTACAATTCTCGGTATGTCAAACAGTATATTGGAAGGGGACTAAATCGGGCGATGGCTGGATGTTAAGTAAGTTGGCGGTAGCCAGAATGCTTATACATCCAGACCCTCAACACTTTGATCAACACTGTTACACTGGGGTGTTTCAGCTCCTCAGACACCAATACATGTCCTTGCTCAATGCCAGGTGCCAGGATACCAGGAGTACCGTGGGGCTCCAGAAGGTGAGAGAGGAGTCAAAGCAGGTACTGACATGGCCCACCAGATGATGGGACCTAACTTTACCAGGTAGGAAAGAGCCTTCCCAGCCACAGCCCAAGGTCCAGCTGCTGGCAAGGCAGAGTCAATCAATCCCGTGAGCGCAAGGTAAAGCACTCCCAGGAATTGACTACTCTGACCAGAGGCATCAGAAGTGAGGGGGGTTGAGATGGTTGATTTGGGTGTTGGGGGCGGTTCCATGGGGACCAAGTAGGCGGCAGGATTGTTGTACTTCCTGTTGAAGATCAAAGGGTAGATGGTGATTGCTTTGCTGTCTTGGACAATTTGATAGGGTTCCTTGGGAGCCTTTGGGCGGGTGTACCACTGCAATTCTTCCAATGTCCAGGGTTTGTGGTAGGATTGGCAGGATACTCAGTGAAATGCACAGGGCCAAATGGAGCATTGGGTGGGCAGTAGCAGTCAAAGGCTTTGGGTTTATCAACTGGAGTCTGACTATCTATCCCAGTAGAGGGGTGCTGACGCTTGGGTGTATGCAGATGGAAGAGTATCAAAAATAGGTATGGAAAAAAATTGGTGAACCAAAGGTTCATAACAACTTTATTTGGTAAGGATGACAATACAGAACTTTTTCAAGTGCTTCTGATTTATATAATTACTCACATGCAGGTGCCTCTGGGTATTTTTCTGATGCTATCTGTGTGGCAAGGCTTGGCATTTCAGGTTCTGCTGTTTGGTTGACTGCTTCATGGTTATTTTTGGGGTTTTCATGAACAGTTGTTTGGCTTTTTAATGGTCCATCTTGGCTTGGCTGGTCATTGATTTTGGCAGGTTTGGCTTCTGAAGTTTTGGGGTTTTCCCAATTAGGTCACCATTTTTGGACTGGTTTGACAGGCTCTCTTGAGCCCAAAGAACTTGATTAAAAAAGGGGTCCCCAATTGGGGACCCCAAATCACTTAATGGAGGGTGGGCTTGGTCTGGGTTTACTGGGCAGCTAAAAATAGCCTGCCCAGGCCCAGTCCAACCCACCAAGGCTTGGGCATAGCTTTTGGGGCCTGAAGCAGGCCCCTCAGCTGCCACCAGGGTGGGAATGGTTCCTGCACCTGGATTTTCTTTGAAAAGCAAAAATCCAGGTGCGGGCAACTCTCCCCCACCCGCTAGCCCCGCCTGGAGCTTTGAAGCTGTTACTTTTGTAACACCAGGTGCCAGATGGAAGTGGTTGTCATTCTCCAGATGGGGTGATTTCTTAGGTAACAGGCTGTACTTAGATAACATCACTGCAAACTCTCCAAGTATCTTCTCAATGGCCATCTGAGCATCCCCTCTATAGACTATTACTTCAGCAGGTGTGAGGCCTTACTTGAGTTGACACCAGTCCTGGAACTTTTTTGAACTCTCTTTCTATGAACTCCTTGCCTCTGGTAGTTGTTCCTAAATGTTGGGTTAACCATTATCACTCTTTTCCTGAAGCTTTACTTGTACAAAGCTTCCTGCAGCTCTGGAAGTAGACATTTTCTTCACCAGGGCTAGGGTAGAAAATGTGATGAGGTTCATCCATTGAAAACTATGTGAAATCAGGAATAAGGTTTAGGGGTTGAGATTGGTGTTTATTTGAATCAGAAGGAAGATCCCTTTAGAAACTTGGCAACAGCACCCAAGTTGACAGTACTAATGATTTTGCTAGCTGCACTAGCTTAGTTCCCATTTTTTTTAAGCTTTCAGGGGGGTAAACCCAGAAAACACAACAAAATTGTGGCCATTTTGACACAATTCAATATTAAGCTTAATCAAAATTTCATTTTTACCCAATTTTTCCTTTAAACTTTAACAAAAATCTGTTTTTTTGCCAAGTTGTTTTCACAATGTAAAAGTGTCAATATTGACACTTTTAAGCCTAACTTATTTTTAATAACAAAACTGAAACATCTACAAGACAAAAAATATATATTTACTTAAAAAATATATTTTTATCAAATTAATATATAGAAATAGTTAAGAGAATATAGCAGATTGTTGAAATGGTCATCTTATAAATTTATCTGCAGCACTTAATCTGACTTTGATATCATTAATGGATTGGTGACTTATGGCAATCCCATAATTTAAGCTGGATATACTATGTAACTTACTATAGAATTTTTTATTGATAATACAGTAGTTTTAAAAGCTATGACAACAAGCAAAATGAACTCAGATTTAAACAAAATCATTTCAGATTTAAACGAAATCCAAGTTGCGCGAGATTCAGGATTCAAATAATTTAAATATTGTTGGTTAATAAATGAAATATCAAACCAAAAACGAAATTTCACTTGCCCATTATACAAAATTATATCAAACATCAAGCGGTGTAGTTCAACCCACAAACAAAATGAACTGACGCAACAAGTGAAATGGATGGATGCTATTCCAGAGTATATTATAATCCAATCAGGATTCATATGAGACACTGACAGAAGGATCAAAATGAAACAAAATCTGAGTACTCTAGAAGCAAGATTACACAAACACAAAACGAAATGAACTCACACAGGATGTGTAGTATGAGCAGCCTAAAATAGAAAAATATCAGTATAACAGCCAATCAACAGCTATCCAATTTAGGAACAGAGGCATTTTATTCATTTTCATGGCTCCAGATTTGTATGGAATGGTTTTGAGAACCTTCTGAATATGGACTTGAGATTAAAATAAAAATAAATCATTAAATTTTAAAATTTCTACTTTTATTGATTTTATCCTAAGTTTTTTACAATGGTTTTCAATAGCAACATCTTCAACCGTGCCAGCAGCCAAGCCAGCAGCAGTCAAGCCAGCTTCAATGGAGGCAAGGCTCAGAACGTGGAGGCACCCGTTTATACCCAAGCCTTTGAGGCGGGTAACAAGGAAGCTGACCTGTTACTGTCCCCCGACCCATATGGCTTTGACTTGTTTGAGAGTCACTTTGCGTCTAGTGCTGCCCCCGCTCCCACACCCACCCCTGCACAAGCTGCCCATCAATCAACTAATCAGGATGGCAACCTCAATTTGGAACAACTTCCCGCCATTGCCCAACCTGCCCCTCCCTCAGCCAATCAGGCTTCAGCTCCCCTGCCCAGCGCCCCAAGCAACAAATCATCACCGCCCAAATTCTTCAGGAAATTGTGGCACTCAACCTGCAGGGTCTGTCCTGGGATCAGATTGCTGACCAATTGCAATTTACCTGAGCTACTGTCATGCAGGAATTCAACAGCATGATGAACAGGGGGAATCAGATTGGGGCGGCCAAGAAGCCCAAGAAGGCCCAAGAGTCCCAGATAACTGAGGCATACCCAATAATGCTTGACCTCCTCCAGCGGGACCCCAAGCTTCCCTTGACCCAGGTCCGGAAGCAACTTGCTCACCATGGTATTTGGGTGTCTGAGCGCATGGTGCAGCTCTGGATGTACAGGAAGGTGGCTTCTGTATGGGTTCTTACCAATTTTGCCGGCAACCAATAGGATGGCGCTGAGGATTCCCCATATGATCTTGAGATTGAGGCAACCCTGGTCCGTTGCTTGACTAGTCTGTCAGATGATGTCATTTTCATCTCCTACTATAAGCTATTATTAGCTTTTGATGACTTTGGTGAGCAAGGAAGAGCCGCACTCAAAAAGGAAGGAAGAAGGTCAAGAAGGGGACGTTTATTGGTGCATTTCTGGCTGTGTCAGCCAAGGGTTTTGTCTATTATTGGACAAACCCTGATTTTGTCAATGGGTACTCTTACGGCCACATCCTCGGTGGATTGCTCAACTCCTGGGATGGCTCAAATTCCAAACACTGGGTTTTCTTGAGCCACCAGATGGAGGGAAGCTCCACTGCCCTAAAGGCCATCCAGGGACGCGGGCACCAGGCCTCAGTCTACCCTGCCAGCCATGCTAACGTCCATCTGGGAGATGTTGTCTTTTGTTTACATGGGGTCCACACTACGGGAGCGCCGCCCTCAGGCTTTCAACAACCTCTATCTTGGGGTCCTTGATCACAATTTTCTCTTTGGTTGCCAAATGGTGGCTGACTTGTTTGCGCAAATGGTTTTCCATGTGAACATGGGCAGCCAATCACGTAAGGATATGCGCCTTCCACCTCGGGCAACTGTCACTTACCAGCCCATCCAGCCAATGACCAATGAGGAGTACAACAAGCAGTATATGGTGGCCATCACGCAAAATCCTCCTGCCTCCACCCCCATCACCAACACCCCTAACCCCAAGCCCAACCCACCCAATCCCAGACCCCCCAGGCTAGCACTGCCTCTACGTCTTCCTTCCCGCGTTATTCTGCCTCCTAGGCACCACTCCCCCCTGCCTCAATAAACCCCCTGTACCAAACATTTTATATTTATATTATCTTTATTTTGAATTTCAATTGTTCATGTTCTCTTTGTTTATAGTTGGTTTTATTCTTTATGTTCAGCTTATTTCTATAAAATCATATATTTATTATGGTGTGTATCTAGATCCTGAACACAGTTATTTTTAGCACCAAACCACAGCCCCTTGTGAAAATATTAACAACAATTTGGTGATCAGCTAAATTTGAATTAGAAAATTATAGTGTTAACTGTTTTTTGATAAAGTTGTTACTGATCCAAATTCAAAACCTTAATGATAAACTTTAAGCCAATCAGGAGCCAAGTGATAAAGTGATTGTTGTGACATAAAGGGTCATTCAATAATTCTTTGATGTATGTTTGCTAATTAATATGATTGGCTGGATGTTTTGCCATTGTACGCCATTGCTGCTGTGGCAAGTTGTTGATGGACTAGTGCCCAATCAGCCGCTGAGTTAACACTAGTCCATCAACAACTTGCCACAGCGGCAATGGCGTACAATGGCAAAACATCCAGCCAATCATATTAATTAGCGCACATGCATCAAAGAATTATTTAATGACCCTTTATGTCACAACAATCACTTTATCACTTGGTTCCTGATTGGCTTAAAGTTTATCATTAAGGTTTTGAATTTGGATCAGTAACAACTTTATCTAAAAAAGTTAACCTATAATTTTCTAATTCAAATTTAGCTGATCACCAAGTTGTTGTTAATATTTTTACAAGGTGCTGTGTCAAGCGCCAAAAATAATATAGTAACCAGGGAAACAATGTCACACAAAGCAAACAACACATATTGAGATGTATGTAAAACATATACAAAATGGGTAAAAAGATGGGATAATGTAGTAAATGGGAAAACAAAAAGGAATAAACAAAGAGGCAATTGTATCAAAATAACATATAGTTTATTGGGGTGAAAGCTATAAAAACATATGATAAGGTTAGTAAAAAATCAATGAGCAAATTGGAAAAACTTCTAAAAGACCTTGACTTGGCAATTGCCAAAATCAAAGAAATTGACCGCAAGGTCAAGGAAAAGATGAAGTCTGCTGTCCTTGAAGGGGACAAAATTAAAATGATGTCCGCCAAGTCACTCATGACCAAAATACCGGACACACCTGAGAAGACAATTAGCACCTACTCAACATCCAGAAGACAGTTGTGGATGGTTTACAATTCAAGTCCTTTGCCCTTTCTGCGCTGTCTGTCTGGACAGACAACCCTGAGACGTATGCACATCTCAAACCTGCCAAGAGGGCCCGCAAGGAGGACACTGAGACGCCCGCACAGCTACTTGCGCCAAGGATGGCAAAGCCTGCCAAAGCCGCCGGCAAAGAAGAAACCCAAGAAGGTAACCTAAGAAAATAAATTTAATAAAAATTCATAAATACTTACCTTTTTTGAAGAAGTTGATGGCAAACTCTGCCAGGTCCTGGTTCCTTTTGTTCCCCCCATGTTCTACTCAAATTTTGCCACTCACGTGGCAAAGCAGCTTTTCCTGTCCCCCCTGTCTTGAGGGAGCTCAAAGATAGGATTCACAGTGCATTCCCAATGTCCAGGGAGGCATTGGCTGGGCTAACGCATGAAGAGGGGCATCCAAGTGGGCAGTTACTGCCTACAAGAATGCTCAACTGGTCCGCCTGGACCCGGTTAACCTCAGTGGAGTTTACTGTGTAAACTCCATTGAGCTTATTTTGGACGTCCTGGAAACGCTCCCATTCAAGAATATACCTGAGACAGGCTGGGCCCATACAGCTGCTTGCTTCTGCTTCCCGGTGGAGCACACCCTGTCCTACTTGCTGGAGAACTTTGGGCATGTGGTAGAAAAACTGGCTGTCGCTGATGCAACAGCCGTGAAGAAGACTAAAATCCTCCTGGCGGACTTCAGGCTGGCCTGGAGTGCGGACAAGATGGGGTTCCCAGAATCTATGGATCTTACCTTTGGCAAAACAAAACACGAGAAAAAAATAAGCGCAGTATACAATAAATTATGTGAGTTTACAAAAGCCTTTGCTGGGCAAAGGCTTCACTTGGTGGTTTACCTGGGGTTCCTGTTTTACTTCGGAATGAGCGCCAGCGCGGAGGACCTGGACGGGGTCCTTATGGGGATCGACAAGGCCTGACTTGCTCTTGACGGGGAAAAAGTCCCCCCAGGTTACAACTCAGTTGACCATGTTATCCAGGACGCCCTGGTCCTGGCAGGAATCTACAGGTTTGTGGCCCTGCCTGAGAAGCTGCTGCTTCACTCCCACCTCACCATCCTCTCTTTTACCAGCAGGCAAGAATATTTTAACCAGGGTGTATCCACTGTCCACGGTGTGGCAGTGGAGGTTGTGCACCACCTCTATTGTGGGGTGAGTACATACCGCCAAACCCATTATAGGCGCTCCTAATTTATTCTCTATACCAATAAATATATTTACCCTATAGAATATTTTTATTATAATTAATAATTTTATAAAATAATATTTTAGCAAACATTACTTACAAAATAAATTCCAGGGAAGGTTTTAATGAAAGCATATAATATATGTCAATAAAATCTACTTCTAATTTCTATGATTTACATTTATTTTTTTAGTTTGCTTTTTATATTTATTTGCCAAAAATGATATTGATGTGTTTGCATAATCCATTATCAAGCGTTTAGGATACCCTTGGATGCAATAATAAAAATGATTATGAATAAATAAATTACTAACCTTCATTGATGGTTGTGCTGAATGTGATTGCGGGCTTAGAAACATCTAAATATAAAAAGATATTTAATAAATCTTGAATAGTAAATTAAAGAATATAAAAAAGTCAGACAAGCTAAGCCTTAAATTGATTGGCTGATTTGCAAGGCACGCAGGGATAAACAAATCAGCGTGGCCATAGAATTTGGCCACAGTCTCAGCTGGGAGGATATGGATCCCGGCCTGCAGCAAATAAAAAAGGTCCTCTGTCCTAGTTGGGGTTCCTTGCTTGACAACTTGCTTGAGCCACCCAAAGACTTCCTCAATGGGATTTAGGGAGGGCAAATAGGCAGGGAGGAAGAGAGGGTGCATATTTGCTGTGGCCAATTGCTGGGGGCCCACTGCAATGCTTGTGTCAATTGATGGAAATTCTTCAAGAATATCCGCCACCTTGTGGAGACCAACATTGTCCAGCACAATTACGTTGGTGAAGCCCGGGCTTGTGCGCCTCAGGTGCTCCTGGACCAATTAGAGGAATGATAGGAAGGTCTGGCTATTGTGAGATCCCAATATCATTTGGTAGAGCTCAACCCCCTTTGGACCGAGGAGAGCCACCATCAAATAGGCTGTGGCGCGGACTGCAGCACGCCAAGTCATCCCGTCATTGGAACCTCTGGGGATATACCCATACTCATTGCGCATTGACAAGGCAAATGCTGATTTGTTGATGTAGTAAAATTTGACTGTCCCCTTGGCTTTTAGGGCAGTATACGCCTCTGCGTATTTTCTCCGGGTCTCAATATTGGTTGGGCTGTTCCAATTGTATGGGGATACCCCAAGTTTTTTCCAGGAAAATTGCATTCCCTTGACCAAATGATAATAGAAGGAAATTTAGGCCTCAACCCCAAAAGCAGACTTGACCATGGCCTGTATATTTGCCAGTTCAAGATGGCAATCTCGGGTTATCCACTGGCGGATTGCCCATTTGTGCTCCTTTGTGAGCATGGTCAACACGCGCAAGGATTTCTCCACGGCAAGGACTCAACCCGTGTTGAGGAACTTGTTGAAGGTCTTTGAGGCGTACTTGGGATCCACCCCAACAATGGCTGTGGCCGCCTTGTAATTGCCTTATTCACGCATTAGATTAAGCAGGATGATGTGTTGGATGTTGGGGATGCGCTTCTGAGCGGGATTTTTAGCAGTGGGGATTGACTCATCAGCATTGGGCAAGGCACAGGGCATAGGCACCTTGTTGTAGAAGGCTGCAACTTTCTTGCACACCAGTTGTCCCTCATCAGTTTGAAAGAACTTGGGCTCCTTGCCGTCCTCCTGATTGCCATTGCTTATGTATGGCTCATAGCTAGTATCAAGTACAGGCTTCACCTTCTCCAGCATGGCTGACGGGACCAACTCTTGCCGGTACACAGCGTCAAACACATATGAAGTAAGTTCTACCTTCTTGTTTCTAACCATTTTGGTAGTGGTGACCTTGGTGGGCTTCTGGGTCAGCTTGGGGACCCAAGGGTTTATGCTCCACACCCTAGCAGCTTGTGCTCCTTGAACCGGCTGTGTCAGTGCAGCGTCACTATGGAACTCTCCTCTTTTGCATCCCTCCTGAGTAGGCACTTGTGTTGTACTGAGTCTATTCTTTGACCTGCAGGGGCAACCGCAACCGCAGCGCACAACAGGTGCATTGGTACTCTGGTGTTGTGTTCCTTCCATTTTGAAAATTTAATAAAATATCAAATAAAATTCAATTAAGTTACTCCCTAATTTTAATTTTTGCTTTTATCTGAATATGGATATTTAATTAGAGGTTTTCCCACCCAATATCCCAATTATAGATTTTTTATTTCTTAATTAGTTGTTTCTGGTTTACAACGCCTATTTTTGAATACCCAAAATAATTCCCACCCTTTTCCCAGATTTTATGCCAAATATAAGCACCCAACGCAATATTTTTAAAATTTATGTTTCAGATCTTGTGTCTTATTTTAGATGCCTTGGTATCATTCTTGATTACAATCCATTGCACAAACTGTGTGAGTGATTTTGTTTGTGGTTTGAGTTCCTATTGTGTTTTGTTTTTGGATTGAGTTTTGACGCACCATGTGTGGGTGTATTTTGTCACCAAATCACATAGTAAACATATGTACACCAAAAGCCAACTCACACCATTTTGTTTGTGAATCCATGTATTTCGGATTGCATTTTGAATGGTTTTGCTTTGTGTGTGAGTACTTTGTTGCTGTGTTGACCCATTTCGCCTATTAGCGCCAAAAATCCCTGTTAACAAAGTGTATATTTTAACCTGCTAGTTGAATTTTGTTTAAATCTGAAATGATTTCATTTAAATCTGAGTTCATTTTGCTTGTTGCCATAGCTTTTAAAACTACTGTAATGTCAACAATCAGGAATATTGGCTATTTGCTTGTGATCAATCACATGGGTGGATTCAAGCAAATAAAAGTGGCGCAAATAAGCCTAAATTTACTGTACCACCTTCTATTGAGAATGTTGTCAGTAATAAGGTTGGCACTTTACCTTTTTCATTATTTTAATTGATGTGTTAACAACTTTCAATATACCCAATGGTAAAATATCATATTTGCACCCCCAAAACATTATTTTTTATAAAGAAATACTTAACTTTGATGATTTTTAAACTTATTTTTATGTTTAATTTTTTATTTTATTATGTGAACAAAACTGCACTGAAAACAGTTAATATTTGCAGAGATGCTTAACTTTAATTAAGCAGAAAATACAGAAACAGTAAATTTTCAAAGAAATCTTGGCAGTGCCAATTTTATCTTTGATAATTTCTTCAATTTTCCTAATTGGTGGTGCAAATTCAGAAAATTTTTGCTAATCATCCTTCATAATGGCAACACTTTTAACTTCTCATATGTAAAACTTTAAGCTTTACATAAAAAAATCATCTGGTTTTTAATATGCTGTATTTTTGACATTTCTCTTTCATATCTTTTGATTTCTGAAGTAAACCTGCTCTATAATTTCAATCTTTCTACATATGCATTTTACCTTTTAACTTGTTGGTTTAAACTCTAATAAACCAATTTCTTTCCCCCAGTTTATATTTTTAAATTTCAATAAGGGCCCTATAAGTTTAATCATAATGGTTCTTATTTTTGTTTTGGCTTGTTTTGTAAATACATTTCTTTATTTAGATCCTGTTGCTTATAACTTTTGAGAAAATTTACTTCCAAACAGACAAAGGGCACCAAGCGTCCCTCCAACCCTTCAAAGCCACCAAGAAAAAGGCAGAAACCACCAAGAAGGCTGCCCCCAAAACTTCCCTCAAGCCTTTCCCTGAGCAGATCCCAGCTCACTTCCCTGGGAGTGATGAATCTGATGTGTTGCTCACTGACCATAGTTCTTATAGCTCTGCATCTGATAAGGAGCCTACCAAGAAGTGGCACTCCACCAAAAAGTCCCCTCCCAAGGATAATTCTCCTGCACATGGGGAGCCCCACAACAAGCCCCCTTATTCTTCTACCACCAATATCCCCTGGTGCAAGCTCATCTGGGGATGATTTTGAGCCCCAGCCTGATTACCTCCTTGGCTTCTGCCATTCTTCTGATAGCCCCTGGGACCCTCTGCTGGCCCACAATATTTGCAATGTTGATGGTAAGTTCAAGGTCCCTTACTCCCTACCCAAATACTTTCCAATCAGGAGTGTCAAGGGTGGGCCGGTCATGGTTACTAATGGGGAAATTCTCTCTTGTAACAATACCATCAGGGGCTTCAAGGGCCTTCTCTATACCTGGGAGGGCTGCCCCTTCCAGGTTTGGCGCAGCACTGAGCACTGGGGCTTGGGACCGACCATCAGGGGCAAGCGTACCTGCATGATGCCAGATACCACTATATCTCCCCTCCTCAAGCAATACCTTGACCAGGTCATGCCCACCTCCCAGCATTCCCCCCCACCTAGCTAGTTATGCTGGCCTGCAAGTACTTCTCCCCTACCAACCTCAACAGGGTGCTGACACGTAATCAGCTGGTCCAGTTGGTGAGTGATGGGTGCCAAGCCAGGAACCCCCAGACCAAGCGCACTGCTAAAATCAAAGGCCTGGTCCTATCTGATGCCCTCAAGAAGACACAGGACAGAGAGATGCTCCTGCTCCATGGCAATGGGCAGGAAGTGAAGGGTAGGACTGTAGCCTGCGCCACCCCCAACCCTGGACCAGCTGAACACTGCTACCACCTGGCAGGGCAACAGCCCGCTTGCTACCTGCCTGTGAGGATTGGGGAGCAGGTCAGGAGGAGATAAACCCAAGCTCTCAACCATAACAAAATTGGCAGGTTCAGCAGCAACCTTTTGGTTGTCGCTGAAATTTCCTGGGAGGCCAAGGGGGAGTTGACTGGAAACCAAGAGCAACAGGCAAACCCAAATGGCCAGATTTCACTACCAAATTTCAAACTTTGTTGGAGCAGAGGATGATGAAGCTAGGTCTTTCACAACTATTGCATTCATTCAAAGGAAGGGGACGGGATTTGGATGGGGAGTTGAATTTCTCAAATGATTGACCAATGATAAAGGGGGGATATGGATGCATTGCTTGGGGCAGGAGGATCTTGACAGATTTTGAATGGACATAGTCAAACAGAAAACTGAACCTACTTAAATCAGAAAGTATGCTTTGGATGCAATTACCACTGCTCCTGGCTGCCCTTGCACATGATATTTAACCAGAGGTGTCTCTTGGGTGGTTTAGGGGGTGTTTCAAACTAACTCTGCAACCAATGGTGTGAGGACCTATCTGGGGGGTTTCCAGTAAATCTTTGGGAAATATCCCAGCGTAAGTTGGAAGAGATCCCCAAGCATTTAGTGAGGGTTGAAGTAGTGACCCAAGATTGAGGCGTAACTCTACATTGCCCCCCTCCATGCCAGCAACTTTGAGTCCTGCACTGGCAGCTCAATGCCCCAGCTATCCCCTGTGGGTCCTTCCTCCTGCCTGGTGCCAAGATCAAAGTCTATCCCAGAGTGCTCAAAATTTTCTAGGATGCTTTGAGCTCCCTTCCCATAAACAAGCTCCTCTCTCCCACCCACGCCACCAGAGTGAACCCTTTCTCTGCTGAGAAGGATGAGTCTGCCCTAGCCACTGAGCAGCTAGCTTATGCCCACTCACTTGGGCCAAAGGTTGTTATCATGAATGTTGATCTGGCTCAGTTCTAAACCTTTGAAGTCACCTTTAATGGGGGTGCACAGGGCTTCTGCTTTAGGAAGTCCCTTATCAAGCACCTTAAGAGCAAGAAGAAGCTCCTTGAGAAGTACCTCAAGGATGGTAAGGGTAAGTGCTGCTCTACCGCCACCCAGCCTGCTGCCTTGGCTTCTGTGAAGCAGGAGCACACTGGGCTTGGCTTAAAGGCCATCATGGAGCAAGCTTACCTGAATAAGTGCTATGCTATTCTCAAGGGCGACCTTGGATACTTTGAGAAGCAGCGGGGTGGTCAGAAAGTGGCAACTGGGAGAGGGAAGAGCTGGGCTGCTGCTTCTTGGAACTGTTGTAATGCTTGACGGAAGGGGAAGATGAGGATTGCCTTGAGGTGGGGTATACCCACCTGTGCACTGGGGTTGGGGCTTCCCCCAAGTCTAATAAGCGCTTTGTGAAGCTGGGGAAGGAACTGGCTACAATGGTCTCCAAGTTCTGGGACTTGGCCAACCAGGTGGCCCCCAAGAGGAAGAGGTCAAAGCACCTGGAGGCAGTACATGAAAGTGGTCAAGGTGAGATCCAGGGCAGGGGATAAAAAGATGCCTTGAGGATGGGCTGGGGCTCTTGGTGGTGGGGTTGATTAGTTTGCCAACCCAACTGTATATGTTTCACTTGATAGCTTTATCATCTTTTGATCTGTTTATATAACAAGGTCCCTTTTAGATATCCATGGTAAGCTTCAGGTATAGCTTTGGGGGTATGGAATATCATATACTTTGTTGATCATCTTCAAGGGATGAGACATTTTTGGTTGGGCTTGTAAAGGTATGCTAATTAAGGACTATAATCTTCTTATGCTTTGTAGCTGTTGATATCGTTTGATTATCTTTACACTTGGCCCATCCAAACTTTAACTTTTATGGTTAGTAAAGGTTTCTCAATAGTGAAGAGGGGTTACACATCATGAAAAGTGATTGCTTGTACCTCTATATTATTATCTGTTATGGCATGCTTAACATTGCATCTCAAGCTCTCTAGGGTCACTTTAGTATACCATTGCAGGATTAGTTAATCTTGTGTATTAAGGATGTTCAGGGTAAGGTGGGGGTTATTAATTGGGTTGGTTGGGTGATCAAGGCTGAAGGGTTTATTTTATACTTGTGGTGCTGTAGATATGGATACTGATGGTTGGGGGTTCTGGTAAAGTCTCAAGGGGGTGGTATAGTGGTGGGTTGGGAATAACTTGAGAGGGAGATCAGGGTGTTGAATTGGCAGTGCTCCTGATTAGGAGATAGTGCCTGCAATTTGACATTGTGTTCAGATTGGTCCATAAGTTAGACATGACAATGGCCCTGGAGATGGGTTTATTAATGTATGAGAAAAGGTTTATGAAAATAGTTTGAAGTTACAGGATGGTAAAGGGGATTATTTAGTTTGATGGGTAGAGAATAGGGTTTAATATGAAGGTGGGTATAGTATGGGTGGTGGATGCAGGGGATATTTTTTATTGGTGGGATGAGGGTATTGGGTTGGGAGTTCAGTTGAAACAAAAGTATGGGATTTCAAAGGAGTTCGTATGCAAGTTGGTGGCGCGGAGGCCAAGGCCGCGCTTGGCAAAGCCTCTCCATAGCTGGCAGGAGTGGGAACCTCCGGTCAGGAGCTGCTCGGCTTGGAGGAGGGCGTTGCGGGCTTGGATGAAGGTTGGGCGGCAGGGCTGCAGCTTCATGGCGTCAATGACGAGCTGCAGCATCAGGGTGTTGCCGGTGTTGGAAGTTGGTTGGAACCAGTTGTCGGTGAAGCCTAGCTTGTCTCTTAGGTTCCAATAGATCTCGTACAGGATGACTGCCCAGATCTGGCCCATCTCGTGAACTTCTTGGTAGCTCTCCAAGGAGAGGTTGGAGAAGAGATCAGGGTTGACGGTGAGGTTGGTGGAGTAGAGATACGTTCGGATGGTTGGGCGGTTGCTGGAGTAGGCGCCGATGCCAAAGTTGGAGTGGCGGGTGTGATGGAAGCCGGTGGCGAGGAGCACGGCAATAAAGTCGCCCCACCCCTCGCCAAGTCCGCCTGGCTCACCCCCATTGAGACAGTCCGAGTTGGTAGGGCCACCGGTGAGGCGGTTGGATAGGCCATGGCAGTACTCGTGGATGATGATGCTTTGATCAAAGGAAGAGTCGCGGTGGGGATTGGTGTTGTCAAAGAGATGCATGTTGCATGCGGGGAGGCAGCCCGTCGGGCGGAGTGGTGAAGAAGGCGTTGTTGAAGTTCTCCTCGTCCTGAGCATAGACGAGCACGGCGTCGTTGCCCAGGCCTCCCCTGCCGAAGTTGTTCGTTTGGAAGTTGCCGGCATTCTCGTTGAAGCCGTAGTGGTAGAACAGGTCGTGGAGCTTGTTGATCCAATAGAAGAGGTTTGTTACAGCAGCGCTGGAGGAGTTGCTGGGATGGGAGTTGGGATCAAAGCTGTAGTCGAAGTTGCCGTTGTACTCGATGATGTACTTCTTGTTATGCATGACGACAGCGTTGTTGCCCAGGGTTCCGGAAGAGAAGAAGGATCCCGTGTTGTGCCAGCCCAGGGGGGAGTAGTTGGGGTCATGGGGATCGGTGACCAGGACTCGTGCAGGGTGGCTGGTGTCGCTGGCGTAGCTGATGGCAGCGCGATATTGCATGTGGGATCTCCAGTCGGCAAGAGCTAGCATCTGGCTCTGGTTGGTGGAGATGTGGCCGTGGTAGTAGTTGTCGTGAAGCTCGACTTGAAGGTCCCATACCGGCACAAGGCCTCTGGCAGCGGTTTGGATCCACCCCAGCTGAGCACGTGCCTGGCTATTGAGGCTTTGGGATATGTTTTTCAGCATGAGATCCCTTGCAGCAAAGTCCATTGTCTCCTCCTCAATAGGATCCTTCTGCTCTATCCCCACCATGGATAGGAAATCTCCCATGGCTTGGGGCGCGGGGGAAACATGGTTTGGAAATCCAGTTTCCACTCCGCTACAGCGGTAGAAGCTATCGCCATACGAAACAATGACCCCATCCTTGACGTTGATGTTCATGTCCCCATTAAACACCTCCTTGCCATCCACCTTCTGGCGCAGATACACGTGTGAAACCCCAGTTGAGCTGCTCGTGTAGAAATCCTTGATCGCGTAGTCGCGTGGCTTGAACCCCATCTGGGCCTCAACAAAGCCACGCACCACCGGGATGAGCCCTCTGCCTGCCCCCTTGGACTTTGCCCCCACCACGCCTGGTGTAGTCACGTACCTGTGGTATCCCACCTCGGGAAAGAAAGGTCTATACCCCAAAGCACCACTCACAACAAGCAACAGTTTCATACCAAATGCCTCTCCGTCATTGCCCTTATATCCCTTGGCCAACCAGCATGTTTCCGACGGGAATATCCACTCCGCCGCGTACTGTACACGGCCAAACTGCACCATTAAATCCCTCACCAATCTTTAATTCCTTCCAAACACAATTGCCGAAATATTATAACAAATATTTCTTATAATATTTATTCTAATATTTCCGTAACACCACAAACATAAATCAATTTAAACTATGCGCTAAAAACTTGTACCATTTTATCAACGGATAAAAAGTCTTATCCCACCTAAATCACATTAAAATCCAATAACTCTTCACACTAACTCAACCAAGGTTCCTTTACAAAAATATTAACAACCCCTTTCTATAAAAACATTCATCCCCAGAAACAACTAGCCAAGTGCAAGGCTTCTGGAGATATACTTTCCATCTCGTTTTAACAATAAACCCCCATCATTTAACTTTTAAAATCCGATGCACCACCTCAAACACATTCCATAACTAAGCCCACCCTCACTTAACTAAACATCACCAAGGTCCACTTACCCATTCCGAATACACCCCGCTATTTTAAATAAAAATCTGATGTGGTGACCAAGCACCCCGTTTCTAGCATAACATCACTTAACAATCACCCAAAAATTTCCAAAATTACAAAAGATCTACCCAAAAGGTTAATTCTTATGGAGCCCATCGTCTACCCTTCGCAGTGGATATAAGTCTCCCCTCACTAGCTGGGAAGAGAGTACAGTATAGTTCAGCGTTTGGATCAAGGAGATACCAGTCCAATAGAAAGGCCAGGGGATAGCTTTATCAAAAAGCCACAATCATAACGAAGCCACTGACCACCAGGGAGAGCATGAGCCAGGGATACTGTCCATATTCAACATTGGCAGCAGAATACACACCATCGTTAAGTATGCCATGGGGAAGCTACAAAAACACCCCAGCGTACCATAAGATGCCATGGCCAATAGTGACTTTTTATTTCATCCAACACGTACATGATCTGACGCAACAGCACCCATGTCGACACTATAGTAAAGTGACGACCCAGTTTTACATAATGTTGTCTTCTGGATGTCAACACTTTTTTAATTAACGGTACACTTTACCCTAAACATTTTCAATATAAAAAATATTTTAAATACATTATTATACTAAAATGACCCCAGAGAGTCCAAAAATGCAATAAAAATTACCATGACTAGTAAGAATAAGGAGATATAAGCAAGTATTTTCCAATTCACTATGTGAAAAACACTCTTTATTAAGAAATTATTTTTTATTCCCATAAAAGTTTAAAATTCCAATACACCAAAAATAAAGGTGACTGATATATCTAAGAACTACAAAATATAAGAAATTTTCATCCCTAATTTATTATACTTCATATAAGCCCAACTGAAAATATCTCATACCTTGAAGATAAATTAACAAAATATAAGATATTTCTTGCAACCCCACATTGAAACTGTATCTGAAAATTACCATCTATACCTAAAAAGATTTCTACTACCCAAAAAAATGAACAGATATAAAAATTCAGGAGTAAAAAGGATCCAGGCAAAGCAAGGTTTACTGGGCCAATTGAACCCACCAGCTAGAGCAGTTGCAACACCTTCAAGGCATTTTTGGATCTCCCCCACCCTATATCTTTTCTTCACCACCTTCTGGACCTCCTCCTGATAGCCCTTCCTCTTCTTGGGGACCACCCAGTCAGCCAGGTCACAACCCTTTGAGACATTCCAGGCCTGCTCCCCCTGCAGCTCGAGGAAGAACTTGTTGAACTCAGGGTTAACCCAAACTTTGCCTTTAGGTGTCCATGCCACACCTCCAGGCGGGAGGTAATCTCTATCTCCCCCTTGAGACAGGCGCTCTGCCAGCTCCATGGCGCAGTGGCCCTGCTCTTCCCTCTCTGAGCAGTCATCTTCTTTCCCACCCAGTGGCGCTCAAAGTAATCAAGGTAGCCCTTTATAAATGATGAAGTGATTCTTAACATGAGCACCCTCCAGGAGGGCCTCAAATCCAAGCCCAGTATACTCTTCTGCACAAAAGCCAAGGCAGCAAACTGCGCCAAGGCAAAGCAGCACTTCCCTTTACCATTGTTGATATACTTCTTGAAGAGGCTCATCTGGCTCTTGAGATGCTTGACAAGGGCCAGCCTAAATGGAAGAAGCAGCCCTATACTTCTCCATCAAAGGTGAACTCAAAGGCTCTGATTAAGCAAGCTCAAAGTTCATTGTAATAATATTTGGCCCAAGTGAGCGGGCATAAGCTAGCTGCTCAGCAGCTAGGGCAGACTCATCCTTCTCAGCAGAGGAAGGGTTTGCTCTGGTGGCATGGGTGGGAGGGGGGAGCTTGTTGACAGGAAGGGAGCTCAAAGCATCCTGGACAATTTAAAGGCTCTGGTGTAGACTTCAGTCTTAGCACCGGGTAGGAGGAAGAACATAAGGGGGATGACCTGGGTGTCGAATTGGCCATGCAGTACCCAAAGCTGCTTGAAGAGGGAGGGTGTCAGAAAACCCACCCTGCTGGGAATGGTTTCCCAACTTGGTGGATCAAGCCACAAGGGTTTAACCCAGTGATGGTTGAACTTATAGGTATGAAAACCATGCCCAGGTGTAAGAGCTCTCCTAAGGTTTGGTATCTTCCCAGTAAGGGATTGGACCGCCTAAGGAAGGAGTATGCTCCCAAGTAGGTGAGCAAGGAAACCAAAGCAAATGGACAGAACTGTCATGGCCCGCCACGACATGGTAGCTTAAAAAGTCACGTTTCAAAAGCTTGGATTGATACAGCTACTTCTTGCCGTCAGAAAGCTACCTTGATGATCTCCCTAGGTACCCTAGATCAAAAGCTATGGTGATTTAAAGAGCCAAGTTCAAAACCCCTGCCAACATGTCCCAAAATGGTCACAAGATTAGATTTCACATTGTTGTGTTCTGAGGCGCGGCACAGACACACAACAGGAAATCCTAACCTTAGGATCAAATCCGTACTAAGTATCGGCTAGATGACCAGGAAGGCTATGCTTTTACCTTGCGGCCCTGGAGGAATCATCTCTACTAGTTGTAGCTAGAGAGAGGCGCAGAAGTACTGAAGACACAAGGACAAAAATGTGAATAGAACTTAATTTTATTGGTGATTATGAAATGGAATATATAGTGGTTGAGAATACCACAAAACACTACCAGGACGGTAGGATCACTTGCCACCAGCATGAGTAGGGCAAGTGAGTTGCGCAGGATCAAGAAACTGAACAATTGTACTTCCTGATTCAGTCATCAACTCATTTCAAGAGGCAAAAGCAAAAACAAGAGATTTTTCTTTGAAATGGCCCACCAAAGGCAAAATCAAAACATGGTGAATAGCGGTATTCACAACATTGCCCTCCCCTAAATTAGCCTTAGGGGGTGGTATTTACAAAGGAACTTTGCATGCACTTGAGCAAAAGGATGGCCACTGGAGAGGAGCTTTATAGTGTATTTAGACCCTTGCTTAAAGGTCACTTCCAAAGGGCCAATCCACAGAGAGTCCAACTTATGTGCGCAACCACCTACTCTGTGTTGGTAGTAAAGTACATGGTCACCAACATCAAATTCAGGCAGAGGGGAGCGTCCAGCATTATTGGGAGAAAGTTCAAGCATCTTAGTCTTGTATGCGGAAGTGTAGGAAGTTGTCTGTATATCAATTATGAGGTTAACTAGATCCTTGATGTGGTCATCAGGATTCATGGACTTAACAGAGGTAAGCAGGGGTGCCCCCAAGAGCAAGGGGGTAATAGCCTCTTGCCCATACAGCATAGCAAAGGGGGAGTATTCAGTGACACAATGTTTGCTAAGGCGGTACACAAAGAGAGCGGCAGGTAAGTATAGGTCCCAGTTGGCAGCATCAGAGTAGATGAGCTTCATCATGATGGAGACCAGTGTTGAATTTGCACGCTCAACTGCCCCATTGGTAGAAGGATTGTAGGGGGCAGAAAAGGACTGATGTGATACCAAAGCCTCAACAACAGAGGTTACTAGCTTGGCATTAAAGTTAGTCCCATTATCTTAGAGCAACACTTGAGGACAGCCATGGCAGTAGAAAACATCTTGTAACAGGAAGGCAGCAGTTGTCTTAGCCGTGATGTCCTTTATAGGGCGAGCCTCTACCAACTTGCTGAAGTGATCAACAGCAATCAGAATAAAGCAACTCCCAGAACATGAGCGGGGGAGAGGACCTACTGTGTCAATGCTGACCGTGTGAAAGGCATGTTGCGGGGAAATAATTTGAACTTGTGGGAAGCAGCTCAAGGCCTCTGCAGCTGGAAGTTATGGCAGCTAGCTATGACATCTGGGATCAGCAGGCAAAGGTTCTCCCAGAAGTAATTCTTTTGAAGCCAGTAAAAGGTTTTGGCAATGCCTCCATGCCCAGTCTCTTTATGAGCTTGCAACACCAATGAGAGGCAAAGACTGGGTTGTACATAAGGCAGATACTGGTCTTGTACCTTTTTAAAGAGCTGATTGTCACGCATGAGGGTACCTTCAGATAGCTTGGACAAGGCCAGTTGTACCTCTTCTGTCTCACTTTCCCAAGAAGAAGGGTACCCAATTAGTTTGTATAACCAATAAGCCTCTGCAGGATGCAAAGCAAGAATGGGCATTCTGGAGAGCCCATCAGCTGTTACGGTAGAAAATCAAATGGAAGGGATAGTGTGTCCACGTAAAACCAGAAACCAGCAAAGAACTGCAGCCAAACCCTTGAAAGAAATAGACAACTTAAATGCTGTCATAGACAAAAAATGGGTCAAAGCTGGGGTCGCCCAAATAGCCCTGGAAAATCTGGACTTGCCTTATTTTTCCCCAATTAATTATGACAAGAAAATTATGTGTTATATTTTATTTGGGGATGGCAGCGCTTGACCTGCTGATCACTGAAATTTTGCAAATTATGATGTCATTGACTCAAATTCCAGTGCAGGACCATCAACTGCAGAAAATATTCTTGCCAGCCAATCAGATGCCACAGAACCCCCTCCTCTCCCATCCTGATCTCCTTTAAGACTTCCTCATTCCCCTCTAGAAACTTGTTTCTAGATAGCTTACTTTACCTTAAAATAAAAGAAAGTTTATCCCAAAATGATGGCTCATTTGGGGCTGTTTGCCCCTATCCTCAAAAGATTAGCCTCTGTGGCCGTAAAGGTTACCATTGATTCCATGGCTGCAACCTGGCCCGCGCTGTACCTGTCAATGCCTTCCGAGTCTCTCTCAAATTTACTCCTACAAATCATTTGCCTACTGAAAATTTCTCTCTCAATCTTTTGTTACACCACCATTGGATCTAAGATGCTGAAGCCGTCCTCCTGATTTGATCTCCTGCTAGTTGAGCAACTTACAATTTGTTTATTATATCCTCATTGTATATCCTTGAATCATGCTGTATACCACTTTCCTCTAACATCAGCGTTCTGGTGTTGAATTCCAGGGCAATGGAGCACAGTGAAGTTGTATCCTTGCAGACGTAGAGCCCATCTAGCTAGGCGCCCTTCAGGCTCCTTAAGCTGTTGTAACCACTTAAGCAAATTGTGGTCAGTGACAACTGTGAAGTTGGTACCATATACGTAGTGACAAAACTGCTTGACTGCATGCAACACGGCAAGACACTCCTTCTCTGTGACACTATAGTTCTTCTCATGTTTGTTTAACATGCGTGATGTGTAAGCCACAGGATGGTCTACACCCTTGTTGTCTAGTTGGGCTAGAATAGCTCCAATAGCAAGATTGTTAGCATTGGTGTATAGGATGAACTCCTTATTGTAGTCAGGGTACACTAAAATTGGTGCTTCTTTGAGTTTTTGCTTAAGGGTCTCAAAGGCTTGCTGCTGACTGGCGGTCCATTTGAAAGGGATGTTACGTAATAGCTGGACTAGAGGTTCACTGGTATTGGCAAAGTCAGGGATAAACTGTCTATGGTAGCCCATCATCCCTAGAAAGACTTGTACCTCTTGCAGGTTGGTGGGAGGAAGCATTTTGTCAATGGCTTCAACCTTCTTAGTCATTGGGCAAATCCTGGTCTGGGTTACTTCATGGCCCAAGGATTCAAGACGTTCTTTGAAGAAGGCGCACTTGGAAGGTTTTAGCTTAAGAACAGCTTCTCAAATCTTTATGAACACCTCTTTGAGATGAGCCAGGTGATTGGTGAAGGTAGTTCTGAAAACTGTTATATCATCCAAGTATACTAGGACGCACAACAACTTCAAGTCACAGAGGATGGAGTCCATGGCCCTTTGGAAGGTAGCCAGGGCGTTGCAGAGTTCCTGCGGCATGCGCGTAGGCTTAAAAAGCCCTTCAGAGGTAATGAGCGCGGCTTTTTGGCAATCCTTGGACAATAGGTCAACTTGCCTATATCCAGATGCAAAATCCATTGCAGAGAAAAACTTAGAACCTCCAAGACGTCAAAGAGTGTCATCAATACGCGGCAAGGGGTATGAGTCCTTCTTGGTCAAGGAGTTTAATTGGCAGTAGTCCATCACAATACAATGACCCCCATCCTTCTTCTTTAGGATGAGTAGCAGGGATGCCCAAGGTCTCTGGGAAGGGGCCAGCAGCCCAGCGTCTAACAGTTGTTTGAGCTCTTTAGATACCTGGGCGTTCTCTGTGTGGCTGCGGCAATATGGTTTAGCACGGAAGGGAGGAGCGTTGCCAGTGTCAATTGGATGAATAACGCCTTTGGCTAACCCATAGTCAGTACTGCCCTTTGCAAAGATGTTGAAAAATTGGTCTAGCAAGTCTAGCACCTCTTTCTGTTGAGCTGGGGACAGCTGTGAGAAGTCTTGCACAGTGAACAAGGATAGGACTTGGGGTTCATCCTCAGGTAGGTTAAAATCTTGAAACATACCAAAGGGATGAAGGGACAGGACGTCAGGAGCGCCCAACAACTTGCCATATCCAACAACCTGTCCCCTAAATACGGTCATGGGGATTGCAGTCAGGTTGGCTACCAACAACTGAACAGGGTCTTTATGAGAGACATCCAGGATCCCAGGACAGAGGTAAGGTTCATTGCGTCCTAAGAAGGGGGGAGAGTACAACTCCAAGAAGGTTTGTTCAGGTAGTTCATATGATATCTGGGAGTCTAGGATGGCCTGGGAGCCAGGTGGGATGATGACAGCAGACGTGGCTAAGAGAGGGACCCCTTCAGATGCAGGACAAGCCATGGGTGGAAATTATATGTTTGAAGAGAGTGTGATATTTGAGGTTGAAAACCCCAGTAGGATATTCCAAGGCACATGTCTTGAGACGTTTCCCAGGAACTTTAACTGGCTCTTCAAAGATCAGAAGAACTTTGTATCCCAGAATAGAGAGGTAACCATCTTTTAAGTTGATTATCCCATTATATTCCCTAAGGAACTGGGTGCCAACTAAGAGATTGTAACTCTTGTTTTCCAAGACAACTGCTGGAGCAGCTAGGAGAAGTTTGCCAAACCGCATGGGTAGAGCAGAGTACGCCCCTATGGCGCAGGTCATAGACAGTCCAGCTGTGACATATGACTGGTGATAATTGAGGTCAGGAGCAAGTTTGAGTTTCTTCACAAGCTTGGAGGAGACAATGTTGACTGGCAAACCAGAGTCTAGAACGGCCTTGATCTTCACTTTTTGAATGTATATCTCTACTTGAGTGGTAGTGCAACCAAAGGTTGAAAGGACAGTCAAGATATCTTGAGCCTCTGCTAGTTCCTTATCCCACTTCTCAATCATAAATATTAACCCTGGGAACTACTTATAAACAGTTTGGAGAGGGAGCAAAACAGATACATTCTTGAAGACAGCATCAGCAACTTTGGCAGCTTCTTCTGACGACTCCACTAGCACAGGGGGCCTCTTAGCCTGAGTGAGGTAAGGACAAGAGACAATTTCTTTGGCTTCAGGCATAGGCTTAGCAGTAGTTGTAGTCTTTCCTGAGTGCAATTTATAGGGGACTGTAATGGTTTCAGGAACAGCCAGAACAGAGTACCTATATGCATTGGCATTGTTGGTATCAGAGTCATCCAGGTCAGAGTTGTCAGAGATATTGTGAAACAAAAGGAGGATAGGAGGAGCTTCATTATCAGCAGGTTTGCAGTCAGATATAGAGGGAGGGATTAAAAGAGACTGGGAAGAATTGTCAACCAAGAGCGTCTCTGCCTCTAGGTTGACTGTTCTTTTCCAACCTGCTCTTTCAGATCAGCTCCTTCAACCTGTGGGTTGGTGCAGACTCGAGAATGATGACCTATCTGACCACAGTTGTGGCAACCTTGGCAACAAGGAGGATTTCGCAAGTTCATGGTAAGAATGCAAGGACACAGGAAGATGAACCATAGTTAGAAGTAGCTCAACCCTCCCTAACAACTTCTCCAGAATGGTTAAGGTGCATATCCTGCAACAGCATCTTTATGCTCTTCATGGCGGAAAGCATAGCCTCAGGGGCTTTAAAGTGAAGGCATAGAAGCTGGTTAACTTTGAGGGCTTGAGCACTCCATGTAAGCTTCATGGGCTGTCAATTGTCTGCTTGTTATCAATTGCTGTCCTTCCATGTAGAATCTGTCAGCAAACTTGGCTAGCGTCTCTTTAGGCTTGAAAGCAATATGCATGAAGGCGTCCTTCTTTACTTCCAGGCTAAGGTCACCACCAAACTTGTAAATCAGAAGCTGCTTCATATCTTCCCACATCTCAATGGTGGGCAGCTCAGGAACCACCACCTCCTGGCAAGTCAGATGTAGACAGGTTAGAATATGTTCTTTCTTAACTTTGTCTGAAGCTCATCTCATGGAAGTTTCATAGATAGTTAGGAAAGCTGCAATGGTTGAGGTTTTGGGATCAAAGACTTGCTTAAAGGTAGGCTTAAAATGTGCTTTGGGAGTTGGACCACTATTGTTGCTATCAAATACGTTTAGATGCAGGGAGAATTCTGCCTTGGATTCAGAGGGGAGCTGTCTAGCCCATAGCTGACAAATTCTTTCTTCAAGAGTAGTCAGGGTCTCAACAGCGCAGGCACCTGTATCAAAAGCTTGAGTGGTCTGTTGTGCAGTAGAATCTAAACTTTGACCTTGGGTGATCACTATTGTGGAGAGCTCAGCCAGTTGAGAAGTAAGGGATGGCCCCACTGAGAGGCAAGGGGCAAACCTGTCATTCACAGAGTCAATCAATTCACTCATCTCTTGTACATCTCTATCCAGCTCAGTATGATCCCGCTTCAAATGATCCACCTTGTTAGATAGAGCAATTAGTTCCCTAGCGCATTGAATTTGAGGGGCTCTGGGTAAACCAGGGCAGCAACCATCTTTGTCAACAACCCTAACTGGGCTAGCAGCAGTTGCCATCATCTCACATAGGGCAGCATGTTCTTGCTGTAGCTCTGCAACTTGAGCAGTCAACTCAAGCACCTGGGGGTCAGGTTGAGGCGCTTCAGCAGGACGTCCTTGACTGCAAGTAGTTGTACGTAGCTCTCAAATAGTGTCCCATATCCTTTGCTCTCAATCTTCCAAATCATCAGAAGTGGGAGAGGGCGGGACATCTGGCTTGGGCGTAGCTAATTCATTTGCTTGACTCTGGAGTTTGGCTATAGCAGCAGCGGTGGCAGCTCTTTCTTGATCAAACACCGCACTGAGTTCATTGAGACTGTTAGCAGCAAAGTCTGCTACCTACTGTAGTTGCTCAAAGGAATACATGCTGAATGCATTGAGCTGTTGCACAAGTCATTCAAAGTTGGTGAGATAAGCATGTAAGGTGGAATCTAATTGAGTTTGCCAGGGTTTTTCTAGCTGGTGAAACTTGTGTAGTCTCACTCTCACGTATTTGGGGATGGACTGGCGCATTTGTTCTATAGAATTAACCAAACAGGTCTGGGAGGTAACAGAGTTGCGTTGATTGTCAGATACCAAGGAAAACAGGGAATGAATCCACTGTTGGTAGGCAGCAAACAGATCCCATTGATGAGTAACTGCTGCTTGTAGAGACGAGATTTCTTGGACGTGGAGCCCCAACACCATTTGATGGTGGGCCAAGGCAGGCTGCACAAAGTACAATAGTAAGTGCTCAGCAGAGCCAGCTGCTGAGAGGAGATGTTGTGGAAATTGAGGAGCCACTGTTAATTTGTAGTATTCAGCCCAACTGAACTGCAGCTGAAGGCAAGGGATGGCTCCTTCACGGGCTATCCCAAGGGCTACTGACATGACTTGTTCTAAGTCAGGGGTACCCATGGGGTAAGCAACTAGGTGGGGATCATTCCCGAGGTTCAGTACAGTAGGGGTAATAGTCTGGTTGGCAATATCTTCCTCAATGAGAGGGCTAGTAATTTCAGGTGAAGTTGACTCTTTTATAGGCAGAGGCAAAGGACCTGAAAACGTGGATGCAAAAGGGATAACCAAGGGGCTTACAGCCCCTGTAGTGAGCACCATTTTTGTTGTGTTCTTAGGCGCGGCACAGACACACAATGGGAAATCATAGCCTTAGGATTGGATTTGTACTAAGTCTTGATTAGATGACAGGGAAGGCTATGCTTTTACCTTGCGGCCCTGGAGGAATAATCTCTACTAGTTGTGGCTAGAGAGAGGCGCAGAAGTACTGAAGACACAAAGACAAAAATTTGAATAGAACTTAATTTTATTTGGTGAATATGAAATGGAATATATAGTGGTTGAGAATACCACAAAACACTACCAGGACGGTAAGATCACTTGCCACCAGCATGAGTGGGGAAATTGAGTTGTGCAGGATCAAGAAACTGAACAATTGTACTTCCTGATTCAGTCATCAACTTATTTTGAGAGGCAAAAGCAAAAGCAAGAGATTTGTCTTCAAAATGGCCCACCAAAGGCAAAATCAAAACATGGTGAATAGCAATATTCATGACAACTTCAAAGAGGGCTACACTGAGTAGTACATGGTAGACTGTATGGTTCTTCTTACAATGACTTGCATCTTGAAGGCAGTGGTTTCCAAGCACTGTAGATTCCAATAAAGCCTTTTTTATATAGTGCATTATTCCTTTCTTTCTGCAACTTGGAAAACGACCCATGGAGTTTTTTAGGTTTTCTTTTTTTGGGTTATTGTCCTAAAGGGGAATTCCTCCTGATCACCAGGTGATATATACATATATGGCGCATGGACTCTAGTGACCAGCTGTTCAGTGGTAGGTTCTTTCAGTGTTAAGCTATCAGGGCCAACTTTATGGATGACCTTAACAGGTCCTTGCCATAGGGAGGCAAGTTTGCTTTCCACTTATAACCTCTGTTGCTATAGAAGTATACTAGGTCTCCAATCTGATAGCTGGGAAGGGAAGGGTGTTTAGAATGTGAATACTCTACATCCTTTTGATTAGTGCTCAGGTTGACAGTATAGGCTTCAGCCTGTATTCTGATCAAGGTCTGGGCCAGCTTATGGAGGTAGGCATCTGGGGTGACACAGGGTTGGGCTTCACCAAGGAGTACAGATGGGGAGGTAACCCAGACTGACAACCATACAGGAGTTGAAAGGGAGTTTTTCCTGTTGATTTTTGATAGCCAATATTATAAACAAATTTGGCTGAAGGCAGGTATGTGTCCCATTCAGAATCATGCTGGTGTGCTAGTTTCCTGAGTATCTGGACCAAACTTCCATTTGTTCTCCCAACCATTCCATTAGTTTGAGGATGGTATGATGTTGACAAAGTTCCTCTGATTCCCATAAGTTGGTTCAACCAGGGGATCACAGTGGCTGGTGAAGTTGATGCCATTGTCTGTCAGGAGCATTTGTGTCAGGCACCCACCCTCTAGGGAGTAATCTCCCCAGGTGGTGAATGATTGCAGAAGGATTTAATCCAGTGACCAGGGATCCCACAGGCAAGGAGACCATCCCTGAAATGTAACAACTCTCCAAAAAGTCAATAACAGCCTAGCAAGGGGTTAAAGCAACCCAAGAAGAAGTACACTCCAAGATAACACAATAAAAAGGCCGAAGCCAAGGGACAGAAGACTTGGGGCTGGGAGACCTAGTGATGGAACCATAGAACTTGGTTTCTTCTCAGATAGGTGGGTTGCTCAACAAGGGCGTTGCAGTATACCAGACTCCAGGAATCACACATCACCAGGAACTGTCACGGAATTGGGACTCTGGTGTTGTTCCCAAATCTGCGCAAGAACCCATAGAAGTGCTGGCAAACACCGACGTCATCAGGACTATCCAAAATAACCATTTATACCCAAGAGACTCCATGAGGGGAGTCTTGGGTAATTTCATGGTTTCAGAATTTAGAGGTTTAAGATAAAATAAAATATAACCAAGACAATTCACTTTGGGTGAATGTAGACTTTATTGATTGAACAAGTAATAGATCATAACTTACCAGCCTTATATAGCATGGTAGCAAAATTGATGAACTGGAGGAAACATAAAGGGGATCAGAATCATGGATATGAAGATGGAGGAATTTTGAGATCCTGGGGAATTTTTCATTAAAAACTAGGATTATTTGACTAATTGAAACCCTTGTACTGACCTCAAGTAATTTAAAACAATATTTGATTTATATTATCCTAACAAGAGATCAGGAAAAGACAAGAGACCAGCAGCTATTCCCCAGCCAAAGCTGGGGAAGGAGAGCAGATGCTAGCAGCAACAGAAACCAACAGGCAAGTTATAACAATTTCAAAGTCCAAACTGTTGTCAACGTCACTGGCCAGCTTAAATCTATCCAACAACAGGCTCGTCACAAAAGTTGATTGGCTGGAATTTCTGATTGAAGGTAATGATTTGCTTTTTGATAAACTAACAGTTTCTTTAACTTGAGCGTCACCACGGACAAGGGAGGAACCGGTTTCAAATCCTGTTGTTGAATTTCCACTGTCTGGAGCTATTTTCAAATCACCACTTTCAGGTAAAAATGAACAGTTGCTACTAACTAACCCAACAATTTTAGAAAACCCAATTGGCACCAAGGAAGGGAATATTTCTTCTGGAGTACCAAGATATAAAAGGTTGTCAGTATGATCTGGAAGAGCATTTCTGACAATTTGTGGACATCCATGTCTATAGACTATCTGTTCTAGGATGAAGGTAGCAGTGATAAGCGTGGATTGGTAAAATACTGCTTTAGCTTCAACCCATTTAGTCAGTTGGTCTACGGCTACCAGGATGTACTTATTCTTCCCTTTGGTGACAGGAAGAGATCCAACTACATCAATGGCAACAGTATGGAAGGCAAAACCAGGTCAGATGAGTTTATGTTGGAACATAGCAACCTTAGGACATTCAATGTTGCAATCATGACAGGAAGCCAAGGTTTCAGCAACATCACAAGACATTTCTTTCCAATAGCAGTGTTGCTGTAGCTGGGCAAGAGTTTTGTGCACATCTCTGTGTCCTGTTACTTTGTGGGCAGCAACTACTGTGTCCAGGCATAAGGAGGGCCAAAAATAGGGTAGTCACAAGTATTTCTACTTTTGGAAGAGTTGACCATTCTTTAATTTTGTATCCACAGAGAGTTTCTTTCAGGCTTTTTGAATTTTAGTGAGCTCCTCCCACCACAGAGATTGGTCAACCAGTAGTTTGTCATAAAGCTCATCAGCAATGGAAGAAACAAGGACAATGGTTGGCAGTTGTGAAAGATAATCTGCATTATGGTGAATGGCACCAGCACAATGCAATAATTCATAGTCAAAAGCCTGAAGCTTGATGGCCCATTGTGAAAGTCTTCCCTCAGGGTTCTTCAAGGTTTTGATCCGCTTAAGAGAGGCGTGGTTAGTTACCACAGTGAATTGTACACCATGTAAGTATAATCCAAACTTCTGATAAGAGAATATCACTGCCAAACACTCTCTTTAAGTCACTTTGTAGTTACGCTCATGGCAGTTCAAGGTTCTGGAACAGTAACCAACAGGGTGTTCATGGCTGTTTTCATCAAGTTGAGACAAGACACCACCTATGGCTGTAAGACTGGCGTCAGTGTGAACCACAAAAGTCCTGTCAAAGTTGGGATAAGCCAATACAGGGACACACATCAAAGTTTGCTTGAGGGCATTGAAGGCTTTTTGACAAGTGGTACTCCAAAAGAGGTCTACATCAGTCTGTAAAAATGAAAGAGGGGATTTCCAATCTGGGCAAAGTTGGGGATGAAGAATCTATAATAGCTAATCATGCCCAAGAAGACTTGAATGTCTCTCTTGTTAGCAGGCATCTGCAGGTTGGAAATAGCCTCAACTTTGGCTGGAACAGGATGTAAAGCATCCTTACTGATGACAAATCCAAGGAACTCTAGGTGTTCTTTAAAAAAGTTACACTTCCTAGGTTTTAGTTTGAGGTTGGCTTTTAGGAGACGCTGGAAGACTTCCTCCAAATGTGTTAGGTGCTATTTGAAGGTGCAAGAGAAAACATTGATATCATCTAAGTACACCAGTACACTAGTGAGTTTCAATTCTTCCATCACAGCGTCCATATCACGCTGAAAGGTAGCTGGGGCATTAGTCAATCCTTGTGGCATCCTGGTAGGTTGAGACAAGCCTTTCTCAGTGATGATGGCACATTTCTCCTGTTCCTCAGGGGGAAAGTCACTCTGCCAGTAGCCACTAATTAAATCCACAGCACCGAAGTATTGTGCTCCTCCCAAACAATATAAGGTTTAATCTATATGTGGCAAGGGATAGTTGTCCTTTTTGATGATAGAGTTAAGTTGTTAGTAGTCAATGACAGCTCTATTGGTTTCATCTATTTTTTTGACAATGAGAAGTGGGAGGACCAAGGGCTTTGGATGGGGATCAGCATGCCAAAACTCAATAGCTTCTGTAGCTCTTCATTGGAAATGGCTTGTTTGACCTGGCTACATCTAATGGGTCTGGATTTGATAGGGGCATGTCCTTGTGTGTCAATGACATGCTCAACCCCAGCTGCTTTTCCAAGGCCAAAGCTGTTGTTGGCAAAGACTTCATTGTATTTCTCAAAAAGAGCCACAGCCTGATCCTTTTCTGGTTCTTTCAACCCAAGGAGTGAGTCCCTAGGGATCATAGTCATAGCCATAGGCCTTTATTATGAAAGTCCTGACTCATCTAATCCTGTAAATGGGGAAGCTTTCACACGGTTAAAGTGGTCCTCTAGCTTGAAATAGCCTATATGTTGATTCTTCTGCATCAGTAGAGGGGAAGGGCTAAGGCTGGCCAGAATTACTTTTAACTCTTCAGGGCTGGGCATCACAACTCCAGGGTAGATCCAAGGCTCAAGGCGTGAGGCGCCTGGATTATCAGGGATCCAGCCTGTGGGGGGTTCCTGGGAACTTGCAGACAGACGGCCTACAGGTCCTACAAGTAGGGTCCATCACACAATTGGTGCTAACTTTACAATATAAGATAACAATTTGCCCAGAAGGGCCTAGGGTCTGCTTGCAGGTACCATTGAATCAATCAGGCCAGTGATACTACTGTAAATTCAGAACCTGAACGTAAAAATGCAGGATTGTCAAATCCTTGGTCTAAAATTTGAATCACTTTTGTGGGATGGCCTTTTTAATTAAATTGATTTTTTTAAGTATTTATTTGAATATTTGAAAATGCAGGAACTCATAAACACTTTGCAAAGTTCAAGTCAAACTGCATATTTCCAATGGACAAAATGAATTAACTGGAATCAGATTTGAAGCGTTCAAATCCATCAACCATTTTCATTAAGTTTACTATGTTTTTTGAAATTGCGGGATTGTCAAATCCAAGAACCAAATGTCAAATCACTTTTGAATGCCACTAGTAAACTCAGATATTAATTGCAGGAACTGGAATCCAAATTTAATGTACACTAAGCACACTAGGAAACAGCAACCCAAATCAAGAAGCTCCACCACAACTAAAGTCAAACTAGAAATTCAATATCAATAACTGGTACAACACACCATTTCAAAAACGGCATCTCAAAAAACGCCATCTTGAATTTAATTTGAGATGGCATTTTTTGTGTTAGTGATTTTGAATCACAAAAAAATATAAAAAAATAAAATAGTTAAAATTTACATATACTTTTATAATACGGCATCTTGAATTTACGCCATCTCAATTCTGTCACTTTGAGTCAGATTAATTAAATCTTATTTTGCTAACTTTATTTACATATGAAATCACTTAGTGTGGGGCGCGTTTACGCCATCTCAACTTTATGTCATTTTGAATTACGCCATCTATCTTAAACTAAAATAAGTTTATACCTGAACTAAAATAAAGCCTGTGGTATAGTGCCAGAAGATGTTCCTATAGTATTAATCTAAGACACTTATAAAAGGAACAACCTAAAAAGACGCCACTATGATAGTCCTTCTAGTGATTGTCATTGCTGGGTAAAAAAACCAGTTTTTTTATATGTAATTTATAACTTTATTATACATGGATACGTTGATAAGGGTTCATCAATAAAATATTTTAATAGTGATTGTAATATAGAAGAGGGTGATTACGCCTTTATGATTTACGTCACTTCAAATTCCACCGAGTTTCACATCACCCAATTGATTCAAGGCGCATAATGGATAGGGGAAAATAAGGGGAAATTACATATGACTCCAGGCTACGCTATATCAATTCCCCCACCGCAATTCTTGCTTTCCACTTTTCAAAAGTATAGTTTCACGTCTAAAACCACTTAAGCAAAAAATGTAAGAAAACATATGAAAATTTGCAAATATATTTTTTCATCTCCTCTAAACAACTGGGTACTTTTTAACCCCGGTTGTATAAGTTAGTTTTTGAGAAATTCAAGTTTTACTCTTTGGCCCAGTTGAGGTAGCTCCACTGTAGATTTCTTAATTTAATATAAAAAATGGTCAAAAACACTATGTTTTTGAGCTACAGCATCTCAATTACGTCACTTCAAAAACGCCATCTTGAGAGCAAGTTTTCAGTCAAAACTCAAAGTTTTGCCTACTTGCGTTACTAATAAAAAAATTATTTTTTAAAAAAAAACATTGAAATTTTGATAGTATATATTATTTGATCTCCTCTACAATTCTATGTAAAAAATTGATACTTTTATATTAAAAACATTCTTGTTTTTCTCTTTAAAAACAACCCCCAAATTGCTCATATTTTGATACTAATTCACTTTTAGATGCCTCCCAAGCCTACCACCAAAGCTGTGTTCAAGGCCTCCAAGGCCTCAAAGTCCAAGACCACTCCTCCAAAGGCCAAAACTACCCCTAAAAAGCAGCCTGCTAAGGGTAAAGCTCCCCCCAAGATCCCTACGCCCTCACCAGAGCCTGAGGAAACAAGCCCAACCCCTCCCCATTCTCCTTTTGTTTACTCCCTGTCAGACCCTCAAGAGAAGTTATTAAACTTTAACTGCCACTCTGACCCAACTTCAGAGCCTGAGGATGAAGAAGAGCAGGAGCCTGAGCCTGGTGCTCCTGCAGATGAGCCAATTGAGCTCTGGGATCTTAATACCATCCATAATGTATGCAACAGAAATGGCTCCTTTGCTGTGCCCCCAACTTATCCTACCAGCTATCCAATTATGACCAAGAAAGGGGGTGCTGGCTTTGTCCACAAGGGCTATAGCTTCAGCTGCAATAATGAGAAGAAGTCCATCCGTCAGCATCACTTCAAATGTGGTAATGTTGGCTGTCCATCTAGACTCACCACCTATGGGTTCACTTGTTTTAAAGCCCTGACTATTGGGCATGACTGTGCCAAGCCCTTTGATCCACTGTATCAACTGATCCGCTGGTTTCTTCTCCAGGTCATACCAACCACCAAAGACCAAACTGCAACTGAGGCCGTAAATGATGCACTTATTAATCTAAATGATACCCAACTTGCAACTGTTGGTGGCGCCTCAAAACTTCAGAGATATCTCACTGACCAGAGATATGCTCTGAGCACTGAAGGCGTCAGTGCTTCATCAATTGACCAGTTGATTTTAACTGAAGAGCAAAAGCTTTCACGGCATAAAGAGAGATTTCTCCTTCACAATGATGAGCAACATGCCCCAGAGCGGATCATCTGCTTTGCTACCTCCCAGGATCTTTGCAACCTTTTAAAATGCAAGACCTGTCTTGCAGATGGTACCTTTTCCACCTGCCCAAAGCTCTTCAGCCAGTTGTGGAATATCCATGGGCAGGTTGGAAATCTGGTTCTTTCCCTTTTCTTCTTTTTCCTTCCTAACAAGAAGCAAGAAACCTATGTCCAGGCTCTAACAATATTAAAGGCCAAGTTGGATTAGATCCTCCCCACCATTGAAGAGGAGCCAAAGGAGACTAGAGGGCGCAAGAAAAAGGCCCAGTCAGAGGAAGCCACCCCCATCAAGAAAAAGCCCGAAAGCCTTCCATACCATGAATACCTGGTAGTAGATTTTGAGCAGGCTCAGGCCAATGCTTTTATTAGAGTCTTCAAGAGCTCCCCTCAGGGATGCTACTTTCACTTTTGGCAGGCACTCTGCCGCCGCCTTCAAAAGTGCTCTGCACTTCATGAGCTGGTCTACACTGAAGGCACAAAGGAAGCAAAGGATGTGTTCAACTGCTTTGCTGCCCTTGTCCTTGTGCAGAAGGAGGAAACCAATGCCTTCTACGACACTCTCCTCTGCCATCCCTATATCCAGGCCAACCAGGTAGCCTTTGCTCCATTCATAGAGTATTTTGAAACTCAATGGGTTGGAGTGTTTCAAAGAGCACGCCGCATCAGAAAAGGTGGTGACTCAATCACATGGAACTGCTTTAAGCAGGTAAAGGATGGCCTAATCAAGACCACCTCTTCTCTTGAAGGGTGGCATATTCAATTTGCCACAAGGGTTTGGGTTCAGAAGCCCAAGCTCAACAAAATCATGGTCCATCTCAAGACTCAGCAGGTCATCTCCGCCCGCCTCTTTAAAACAGGCATGAAGACCAAGGATGATCCCCCAAGCAAACCAAAGCGGTGAAAAAGTATATAGAGATTAGCAAGGTGGTCCTTGCCTACTATCCCAAGGATAGCAAGCTTGAACATCTCCAAGCCATCTCTATTGCTCTTTTAACCAATGTATGATCCTTCCTCAATAAACACCACTCTATCTTCTCTCTTTTTCCCTTTACTTTTATCATTATTTTAGTTTTATTTAGTATTTGGTACAATTCTATGCTTATTTTAAAGTATAGTTTGTAGTTAAAATCAATGAAAATAGTTATTCTTAGGATATCTTAACTTTTGGACTTTACGCAACCTTGTTGCTACTAATAGACCCCATTTTTTATTGCAGATTTAGAATTCTGAGGCTTTTTTAAGCTTAGAAATGTTTTTTGAATTTTATTTTTTGAGAATTTTTTAGGTTTTTTGGGGGGTTCAAAAATCTAAAATTTTAAAACTGTTTTTTCCTAGTCAAAATGCCGTAAATCAAAATGGCGTTTTTACTAGTAAATTGAGATAGCAAAAATTTGAGATGCTGTATTTCAAGATGGCGTTTTCAAAATGAAGTGTCCTACCATAACCATGTTTAGACATAAAAAGTGATTGATCTTTAAATTATCCAAACCCGGAAAGTATACAATATTATTCACTTCAAATCACAGATATAGAAATTCTGTTACTATTCAAGGCTAAATCAAGAGAAAACAACTACCCACAACTAAACCAATAAATCCAAATAAATACATATTTAATCTTAAATATATTTTTATTTTATTTTTATGGACCATCAATTGCATTTCTAACCACTCCTGCACCAGCCCGCGGGGCAGCCTGTCCATGAGGGCGTCCCAGAGGGTCCAAGAACAGACCCAAAACCCAACTCAAGGGGAGTCATTCCAATATACAGGCCTCCCAAGGTGTCAGCGCCAGCCAACCACCTCCTGCATCCCAAGCCAGAACTACCAGCTTGAATCCCAGGCAGAAGCCACTCTCAAGGCCTGCTACCAAAGTCTCCTACACCAGGGTCACAGGGAACACTGAGGTTACTTACACCTCCACTGTTTACCCAGTTGCCACCTGGCCCCGCACTCTTGACCCAAGAGTTGCCACTTCCTGCCCCCGCGTCTTTGACACCACCTGTGAGCCATTGGCAGCCACTGTTGAGCCATCTGCGCCTATTATCTATTCCGCCATTGACGGCGCCAGCGCAACCAAGCGTGATCCCACCTTCTACACAAAGGTCCCTGTCCCCTGTGTTGAGCCTGGTAGCCAGGATGCCGTGATACCTGCCAAGGGCCGGTGTTAGTTGACGGATAGTGAGCATGAAGCTCTCCTCAAATGCATGAATGAGGGAATAGCAGTTTGGGATATTGTGTCCTGATTTGGTGTCACAGCCAGATACATTGCCAACATCAACACCAAGTATGGCAATACTGGGCAAATTGCAGAATGCACCAAGGCTAAGTGGCAGCCCAAACTCCTTCAAGCTGCTCATATCAATGCAATCAAGCAGTGGGTAGCCAAGGATTGCCTCCTGAACACACTTGCTGTCCAATCAATGCTTGCCACAGAGTTTGGGCTTTCTGTTTCTAAAACCCTTGTTTACAAAACAATGGTTGATTTGGGCTTCTCTTGGAAGGTGCTCGGAGTTTCTCTGTACAATAGGAACAGTGAAAAGACCATCAAGGATTGTCACATTTATGCCAAGACATATCTGGCACTAAAGGAGACTGGCAACGTACAGTTCTTCTATATTGATGAATTGTTGTTTTCCTCCTCACTCAGTTCTAGGCATGGGTGGGTCAAGAAGGGGTCCAAGGACGGCGTAGCCCATCATGCAGCTGTCCGTTCCCAGACCTATTCCATGGTTGCGCTTCTTGGTCCTCACAGGTTGGACCAATACCAAATGATTAAGGGCTCCCATAACAGCGGGACCTTTCTCAATTTTCTCTGAGCTGTCAAGGAGTACCTGCGTATAAATTACAGCGGCACAACCAACATTGTTGTTCTTGATAATGTCAGGCTCCACAAAGTTGATCTGGTTCTGTCTAAATCCCCCCATTGACAAAAATAGCCACACTTCCAGCCACTGACTTGTTGATTGTCCAATGAGATTTCTCTTCCTCCTGCCATATTCCCATTCCTAAATCCAATCAAGGAGGTTTTTGGTTTGATCAAGAATAAGGTGAAACAAGGCCTTTCTCAGGACACTGAGGACCTATTCAATATTCTTGAGGTCAGCCAATTTACGATGCCACCTGATGTGGTGGCAGCTTTCTATGAGCACTCAGAATCCTTCCTTCCAAAAGCCCTGGCCTCTGAGCCAATCAGATAAATGGGCTCTCCGGGTTTAATTTTTTATTTTTATTTATTTTGTTTTTATTAAGTCTCAAAAATTATTATTTATATATAATGACGTGATTTTTGATTATATTATAGACATATAAGAGTATGTAGAAATGTTAAGTAAAATTAATTATACTAGGTATAGGTAATATATTTTTATCATAATACACTGAATATTATATTGACTGTTGCACTAACAAATAAATAAATTAAAAAAGATAGAAATAGATTAATTATATTTAAATAATTGTGAATCCTTGTCAGTACTTTGGCTTTTTTAAGCCACAAATTGGACCTTGCGTGTCATCATATGATCCTTGTTATTTCAGGCCATATAGCCACACAACACAGAAACCAATTATTTTCATGTATTGCTTACTAATTAGTACTTAGGACGCGGGTCAAGCATACAGTAGTTTTAAAAGCTATGGCAACAAGTGAAAATTCTTCAGATTTTAAAAAAATGATTTCGGATTCAAACAAAATCCAACTCTCAGGTTAAAATATACACTCTGTTAACATGGTTTATTGGCGTTAATGGGCAAAATGGGTCAACACAGCAACAAAAGGCTCACACACAAAGCAAAACCATTCAAAATATAATCTGAAATACATTGATTCACAAACAAAATGATGTGAGTTTACTTTTGGTGTACATATGTCTACTATGTGAATTGGTGACAAAATACACCCAAGCAAGGTGTGTCAAAACTCAATCCAAAAACAAAACACAATAGCAACTTACAACATAAACAAAATCACTCACGCAAAGTGTGCAATGGATTGTAATCATGAATGATACCAAGGTATCTAGAATAAGACACAAGATCTGAAACATAGATTTTAAAAATATTGTGTTGGGTGTTTGAATTTGGCAGTAAGATCTAGGAAAATGGGTGGATTTTTTTGAGTATTCTAAAATGGGCGTTGTAAAACCAAAAACAACTAGCTAAGAAATAAAAAATCTATAGTTGGGATATTGGGTGGGAAAAAATATTAATTGAATATCCATAAACAGATAAAAGCAAAAATTAAAAATAGGGAGTAACTTAATTATGTTTTATTAAAATTTTATTAAATTTTAAAATGTAAGGAAACACATCAACAGACTACCATTGCACCTGTTGTGCGCTGCAGTTTTGGTTGCCCCCGCGGGTCAAAGAATAGGCTTAGTACAACACAAGTGCCTACTCAGGAGGGAGGCGGGAGAGGAGAGTTCCATAGTAACGCTGCACTGAAACAGCCAGTTCAAGGAGCACAAGCTGCTAGGGTGCAAGCATAAACCCTCCAGTCCCAAAGCTGACCTGGAAGCCCACCAAGGTCACCACTACCAAAATGGTTAGAAACAAGGAGGTAGAACTTACTTTGTATGTGTTTGACGTTGTGTACCAGCAGGAGTCAGTCCTGTCAGCCATGCTGGAGAAGGTGAAGCCTGTACTTGATACTAGCTACAAGCCCTACGTCAGTGATAGCAATCAGGAGGATGACAAGGAGCCCCAGTTCTACCAAACCAATGAGGGACAGCTGGTGCTAAAGAAAGTTGCAGCGTTTTACACCAAGGTGCTCATGCCCTGTGTTGTGCCCAATCCCAATGAGTTGACCCCTACTACCAAAAAGCCCACCCAGAAGCGCATCCCTGACATCAAACGCATCATCCTGCTTAAGCTAATGCAGGAATTAGGTGACTACAAGGCGGCCGCGGCCCTTGTTGGAGTGGATCCCAAGTACACCAGCAAGACCTTCCATAAATTCATTAATACTGGTCATGTCCTTGCCGCGGAGAAATCCTTACGCGTGTCAACCATGCTCACCAAGGAGCACAAATGGGCAATCCACCAGTGGATCACCTGGGACTGCCATCTTGAACTGGCAAATATACAGGCCATAGTCAAGTCTGCTTTTGGGATTGAGGCCTCAATTTCCTTTTACTACCATCTGGTCAAGGGAATGCAATTTTCTTGGAAAAAGCTTGGGGTATCCCCCTACAATTGGAACAGCCCAGCCAATATCAAGACCCAGAAAAATTACACTGAGGCGTACACTGCCCTCAAAGCCAAGGGAACAGTGAAATTCTATTATATCAACAAATCAGCATTTGCCTCATTGATGCGCAATGAGTATGGGTATGTTCCCAGAGGCTCCAATGACATAATGGCTTGGCGTGCTGCAGTCTGCGCCACAGCCTATTCAATGGTGGCTCTCCTTGGTCCAAAGGGGGTTGAGCTCTACCAAATGATACTAGGCTCCCACAATAGCTGGACCTTTCTATCATTTCTCAAATTAGTCCAGGAGCACCTGGGGCGCAGGAGCCCGGGCTTCACCAATGTCATTGTGTTAGACAACGTTGGTCTCCACAAGGGGGCTGATTTTCTTGAGGAATTCCCAATGATTGACACAAGCATTGCAGTAGGCCCCCAGCAATTGGCCACAGCAAATATGCGCCTTCTCTTCCTCCCTGCCTATTTGCCCTTCCTAAATCCCATTGAGGAAGTCTTTGGGTGGCTCAAGCAAGTTGTCAAGCGAGGAACCCCAACTAGGACAGAGGACCTTTTTTATTTGCTACAGGCCGGGATCCATACCCTCCCAGCTGTGACCATGGCCAAATTCTATGGCCACACTGATTTGTTCATCCCTGTGTGCCTAGCCAAATAGCCAATCAATTAAAGGCTTAGTGTGTCCAACTTTTTTTATATTCTCTAATTTATTATTCAAAATTTATTAATTATCATTTTATATTTAGATGTTTCTACGCCTGCAATCACATTCAGAAGATCCATCAATAGATGTAAGTAATTTATTTATTTTATTTTATTTTATTATGCCATCTAAGGGTTTCCCAAACACTTGATACTGGATTACACAAACGCATTAATATCACATTTGGAAAACAAATATAATAATCAAAAAAAAAGTTAATGTAATGTGTCCAAATCAGAAGTAGATTTTATTGAAATATATTATTATGCTTTTATTAAGACCTTCTCTGGGATATATTCTGCAAATCTTGTTTGCTAAAATAAGAATTAGAAAAATTTATTATAATAAAAATATTATAAATTGCAATGGAATTATTTGGAAGAGAGAATTTATTAAGATTGCCTATAGTGAGTTTGGCGGTATGTACCCACCCTACAATGGAGGTGGCACACAACCTCCACCACCCTAATGGTGGACGGTGGATACACCCTGGTTAAAATATTCTTGCCTGCTGGTAAAAGTGAGGATCCTGAGGTGGGAATGGAGGAGCAGCTTTTCTGGCGGGGCTGCAAACCCAAAGATGCCAGCCAAGACCAAGGTGTCCTGGATGACGTGATCCACTGAGTTATACCCAGGGGGGACCTTCTTCCCATCCAGGGAGAGCCTGGCCTTGCCAATCCCCAGAAGGACCCTGTCTAGGTCCTCAACTGATGCGCCCATCCCAAAGTAAAAGAGGAACCCCAGGTAAACAACAAGGTGAAGCCTTTGCCCTGCAAAGGCTTCTGTAAACTCGCACAGTTTGTTGTATACTGCGCTTATTTTTTTCTCATGTTTAGTTTTGCCAAAGGTAAGATCCATAGCTTCTGGGACCCCTGTCTTGTTGGCACTCCAGGCCAGCCTGAAGTCCGCCAGGAGGATCTTGGTCTTCTTCACAGCTGTTGCATCTGCAACAGCCAGTTTTTCTACCGCGCGCCTGAAGTTCTCCAGCAAGTAAGACAGGGTGTGCTCCACCGGGAAGCAGAAGCAAGCAGCTGCATGAGCCTGGCCCATCTCTGGTACATTTTTGAATGGGAGCGTCACCAGGACGTCCCAAACAAGCTCAATGGAGTTTACACAGTAAACTCCACTGAGTGATACCGGGTCCAAGCGGACCAGTTGGGCATCCTTGTAGGCAGTAACTGCCCACTTGGATGCCCCCTCTCCATGTGTCAGCCCAGCCAATGCCTCCCTGGACATAGGAAAGGACCCGTGAATACGGTCTTCAAGCTCCTGCAAGACAGGGGGGACAGAAAAAGCTGCTTGGCCACATGAGTGGCGTAGTTGGCATAGAATGTGGCGGGGACAAAAGGGACCAGGACCTGGCGGAGTTCACCATTGACTTCTTCTTAAAAAAAGGTAAGTATTTGGATATTTTTATTAATTATTATTTTAGGTTACCTTCTGCAGTCTCCTCCTTGCCCGCAGCCTTGGCAGGCTTTGCTATTCTTGGTGTAACCAGTTGTGCTGGCTGCTCAGTGTCATCTCTTTGGGTACGTTTTGCGGGTCTTAGGTGGGCATACATTTCTGGGTCATCTGTCCAGACAGATGGCGCAGAGAGGGCAAAGGACTTGAATTGAAGTCCTTCCACACGTGCTTCTGTACATTTAAAAGCCGCTCAATTGTTGTTTTGGGGGTGTCTGGAATCTTGGCCATGAGTGCTTTGGCGGACACCTTTTCAATTTTGTCCCCTTCAAGGACGACAGACTTAACTCTTGCTTTGACCTTGCGGTCAATCTCTTTAATTTTGGCAATTGCCAAGTTGAGGTCTTTTAGCAGCTTCTCCAATTCTCTCATTTTATTTTTTACTAACCTTTCCATATGTTTTTATAGCTTTTGCCCCAATAAATTCTGTATTATTTTGATACTGTTGCCTCTTTGTTTATTCCTTTTTTTTCCCGTTTATCACATTATCCCATCTTTTTATCCATTGTGTATATGTTTTACGCTCATCTCAATATGTGTTGTTTGCTTTGTGCTGGCATTGTTTCCTTGATTACCATATTATTTTTAGCGCTTGACATAGTCCCTTGTGAAAACATTAACAACAATTTGGTGATCAGCTAAATTTGAATTAGAAAATTATAGTGTTAACTGTTTTTAGATAAAGTTGTTACTGATCCAAATTCAAAACCTTAATGATAAACTTTAAGCCAATCAGGAGCTGAGTGAAAAAGTGATTGTTGTGACATAAAGGGTCATTCAATAATTCTTTGATGCATGTGCACTAATTAATATAATTGGCTGAATGTTTTGCCATTGTACGCCGTTGCCGCTGTGGCAAGTTGTTGGTAGACTAGTGCTAACCCAGCAGCTGATTGGGCACTAGTCCATCAACAACTTGTCACAGCGGCAATGGCATACAATGGAAAAACATCCAGCCAATCATATTAATTAGTGCACATGCATCAAAGAATTATTGAATGACCCTTTATGTCACAATAATCACTTTATCACTTGGCTCCTGATTGGCTTAAAGTTTATCATTAAGGTTTTGAATTTGGATCAGTAACAACTTTATCTAAAAAAAGTTAAAATATAATTTTCTAATTTAAATT
Organism: Entomophthora muscae; assembly: GCA_014839935.2. Classification (NCBI taxonomy): domain Eukaryota; kingdom Fungi; phylum Entomophthoromycota; class Entomophthoromycetes; order Entomophthorales; family Entomophthoraceae; genus Entomophthora; species Entomophthora muscae. The sequence continues at coordinate 23,399 of QTSX02000949.1, read as the reverse complement.
TAGCTGATCACCAAATTGTTGTTAATGTTTTCACAAGGGGCTATGGTTGGGTGCTAAAAATAACTGTGTTCAGGATCTAGATACACACCTTGGTAAATATATGATTTTATAGAAATAAGCTGAACATAAAGAATAAAACCAACTATAAACAAAGAGAACATGAACAATTGAAATTCAAAAAAAGATAATTTAAATAGAAAATGTTTGGTGACAGGGGTTTATTGGGGCAGGGAAGAGTGATGCCTAGTAGGCAGAATGGCGTGGGAAGGAGGGCGTAGAGGCAGTGCTGGCCTGGGGTGTCTGGGATTGGATAGGCTGGGTTTGCAGGCAGGGGGTGTTGGTGGCGGGGGTAGAGGCAGGAGGATTGCACGTGATGGCCGCTATATACCGCTCATTGTACTCCTCATCAGTCATTGGCTGGATGGGCTGGTAGGTGACAGTGGCCCAAGGTGGAAGACACTTACCCTTACATAATTTGTTGCCCATGTTCACATGGAAAACCATTTTTGCAAACAAGTCAGCCACCATTTGGTGACCAAAGAGAAAATTGTGATCAAGGACCCCAAGATAGAGGTTGTTGAAAGCCTGAGGGCGGCGCTCCTGTAGTGTATCTCCAATGTTGAAGAAGACAACATCAGCTAGATGGATGTTGGCATGGCCGGCGGGGTAGACTGAGGCCTGGTGCCCGCGTCTCTGGATGGCCTTGAGGGCAGTGGAGCTTCCCTCTATCTGGTGGCTCAAGAAAACCCAGTATTTGGAATTTGAGCCATCCCAGGAGTTGAGCAATCCACTGAGGATGTGGTCATATGAGTACTCATCAATGAAACCAGGGTTTGTCCAATATTAGACAAACCCCTTGGCTGAAACAGCCAGAAACGCACCAATAAACGTCCCCTTCTTGACATTCTTCCTTCCATTCTTGGTGGCGGCTTTTCCTTGCTCATCAAAGTCATCAAATGCAATTCATAACTTGTAGTACAAAACAAACATGATGTCATCTGTTAGACTTGTCAAGCATCTGACCAGGGTTGATTTGATGGCAGTGTCATATGGGAATCCTCAGCGTCATCCCATTGGTTGCCGGCAAAATTGGTAAGAACCCGTACAGAAGCCACCTTCCCATACATCCAGAGCTACACCATGCGCTCGGAGACCCATATGTTATGGTGCGCAAGCTGCTTCCAGACCTGGGTCAAGGGAAGCTTGGGGTCCTGCTGCAAGAGATCAAGCATAATCAGGTATGCCTTGTTGATTTGGGACTTGGGGGCCTTCTTGGGCTTCTTGGCATTCCCAACCAGGTTCCCCCTGTTCATTAGATTGTTGAACTCCCACATTATGATGGCTTGGGTAAATTGAAATTGGGTGGCAATCTGGTCCCATGATAGAACCTGTAGATTTATGCCACAATTTCCTGGAGAATTTAGGCGGTGATGATTCATTGCTTGGAGTGCTGGGCTGGGGGAGCTGAAGCCTGATTAGCTGTAGGGGGCAGGTTGGCTTGTGGTGGGAATTTGTTCCAAATCAAGGTTGTCATCATGATTGGTTGGTTGATGGGCAGCTTAAGCAGGGATGGGTACAGGAGCAGGGGTAGAGCTAGACACTAGGAGACTGTTGAACAATTCAAAGCCATATGAGATTGGGGGTCATGTAAAGGTCAGCTTCTGTGTTACTTGACTCAAAGGCTTGGGTGTAAACAGGTGCCTGCACGTCCTGAGCCTTGCCTTCATTGAAGCTAGCTTGGCTGCTGCTGGCTTGGCTGCTGGCGCCGTTTAAATGTTGTTGCTAGTAAAAACCATCTTGAAACAAAGCCTAGGATAAAATCACTAAAAGTAGTTTAAAATTTTATGATTTATTTTTATTGTAATCTCAAGTCCATATTTGGAAGGTCCTAAAACCATTTTACACAAATCAGAAGCCATAAAAATGAATAAAATGCCTCTGGTCCTAAATTAGATAGCTGTTGATTGGCTTTTAAACTGTTATTTTTCTATTTTAGGCTGCTCATACTACACATCTTGTGTGAGTTCATTTTGTTTTGTGCTTGTGTAATCTTGCTTCTAGATTGCTCAAATTTTGTTTTACTTTAGTCCTTCCGTTGGTGCCTCATATGAATCCTGCTTGGATTATAATATACTCTGGAATAGCATCCATCCATTTCAGTTGTTGTGTCAGTTCATTTTGTTTGTGGTTTGAACTACACCGCTTGATGTTTGATATAATTTTGTATGATGGGCTAGTGAAATTTTGTTTTTGGTTTGACAGTTCATTTATTAACCAAAAATATTTACATTAATTGAATTCTGAATCTTGTGCAACTTGGATTTTGTTTAAATCTGAAATAATTTTTTTTAAATCTGAAGAATTTTTTCTTGTTGCTATAGCTTTTAAAACTACTGTATGCTCATAATTTTAAGCTATTTATAAAATGTACAACATTGTTTTAATTATGGAAAATGTTGATAATGTAAAAAAAAAGTATTATTAATTGTGAATTGAAAGAGAGATATCAATTTTAATAAGTTATCACAAAGAAAAGATTTATTTACTAATCAAAGGACGGGAAGGGAAGGGAATGGGCGGAATGAATGTTGTCTTCATCTGCGCCTGTGAGAGGGGCGGCATCAGAGATAGTGGGGAGGGAATGGGTGGTGGTTTGGGAGTCAGGGTTGGAAGGCAGGTGGCTTGATGGGGGGTTGGGGAGGCAGGGTTTGTTGACTGTGAAGGGGCAGCAAGAGCTGATTGCTTCAATTGCTTGAATTCTTCTTCTGTCACGTATTTGGGCTTGACTAAACGGATGGACTGGCGTGGGGGAGACAGGGGGTCCTTTCTGGACTTATCACTATCACTTGCATAGAAGATGATGAGATCAAATAAGTCCTGGACGGACGCGGAAGGAAAAAGCTCATACCTCTTATCAATCTGGGTGCATAGTTTGTTGTAGGTGGCAGGCTTCAAGCGCCTGAGGGCAGAACTGAAAGTGTAGAGACATACATCTGCAAGATGCATGTTGGCGTAGTTAATGGGGTAGGACCAGCAGGTATGCCCCGCAGCCCTGATTTCTTGGGTAGCCCATTCCTGCTACTCCATCTTTGCACTCAGCACAACTGTGTGCACAGTGTTTTGTGTGGCCCACTCCTCCAGCATGGCCTTGAGCTCTGTCTGGTAGGCATACCCATCTGTGATGTTTGATATTGCCAAGTAATAATTGACGCCCAATAGGGAAACTGCCAATAAAACCCCAGCAAAACAATACAAGATTGGGCCACGCTTGTACACGTCAGACTGGATACGCTTCTCTCCAAAGTCTTGTATACTTGCAGAAATCTTAGTGTATGGCAGGAAGATGACGTCATTAAGGGCCCTCATTGCCCTTCCTTTGATAAAATTGATAATAGTTGAATTGTATGGGTCAGTATCCACCAAAATGGGGCCACTGAGAACTTGATTGGACAAGATTCTAGCAGCAACCACAACTCCGTGCATCCATGAATTCACCATTCTTTTGTTGGTGAAGATGCCGTGGAGTCCTAACTGGAGACGGACCTGGACCAGGGGCATCTGCGGGTCACATTCCATAATGGTCATCATAAGGGAATGGGCTGTGTCACCTTCAGTTGAAGTACAGGCACCAGTCAGGGTCTTCTTGGTAGGGGGGCCACAGTTGGCGTGGGCTTGCAGGGTTGCAGCCAGAGTGGACTTTGCAAACCCCATTGCGGCCGCAATTTCCCCAAGGGACATAAGCTTCCCTTGCTTTTCAACCATTTCAAGAACAATCTCCAGAGTGATTAGTTTTCTTCTGTGTCTTGCAGGCTGATTGGCTGGGGGAGGGATATGTCCATCTTGTGAACTGGTCAATGCCATCTGATTGGCAGTTTTGGGGTCCTAGGCTCTCTGGGTGACCTCATGGCTAAAATGGCTGGTTCCAGATGCCATTGCTGATAAGGGATTTGGGTTAGCAGCTGCCTGTGCGTGATGGGCAAACAGGGCCATGCTTGAGGATGCAGGAGAAAGAACAGACTCCTGGGTGTGGCTTGTGGAGGGGCCTGCGGGTTGGGAGTGGCCATAGACAGAGGCTTCACCGTTAAGAGACCCAGTGTAGCCCTGCATAATTTTGTCAAGGCCAGGGAACAGCTTGTTGACTTGTTTGTTGTTGAAAGAAGACATAATAAATTTTTATTAAAAAATTTTAAACTCAAAAAGAGACGTGTATATTTTAGTCAATTTTATTGTTAAGTATGTTAATTTTGTGAATAGTAGGATCTAAATTTTAGCTGTCCTAAATTGGAATAGGGTAATTTTTGAGAATGCCTATGATTCCTAAAAAAATCAGCACAAATCCACTCTAGATCCTCTAACATCCTTTTTGAGACACCCATAAATTATATTTATTTCAAATTCCTTGCAATTATGATTTGAAACTTGGTTCTTGGATTTGAAAATCCCGCAATTTCAGATTTGTTAATTTTTACATGATGTCTATGATTTTTTTGACATACAAGAAATCTCATATTGTACATTAGAATCCCGCATTTCTGATTCATGTATTCCGCATTTGTTTGTTGGGTTTTGTCTTTTGTTAGTTGAGTTATCTACTCAAGAGATTTGAAATTTGCCAATTTAAATAAACCCAAAAAAGTCAAATTAAATGGTTAATTTTATTAAATATTTTACTTTTCACTCAGCTGAGTTGCCCGCAAAAGTGATTCAAAATTTGGACCAAGGATTTGATGATCCTGCATTTTTACGTTCAGGTTCTGAATTTACAGTAAGGGTGAGATTCATAATTCAAGGTCACCTGACCCAGGGGCGCGGATTTGATTGGCTGTAAGAGAAATTTTTCCAGGCAAATCCAGCAAGCTGGAAGGTTTTACAATAATTTCTGACTCCAACTCTGATTGGCTGGTGTCAAATGAATGTTATGGCTTACCATTCAATCTGGTTGGATTGAAATTTGATGATTAAGCAGTAGCGCGACCTGATTGTTTAGACTTAATTAATTTTAAATGCAGACAAGCCCAAGCCAAAAAATAGTCCAAATTGATCAGAGTTTCCTCCCAAGTAGGAACATAATTCCAAACATCAACATTTTCCACCTGAGAAGGGCATGCCAACAAAAATTGCTCATCAACTATGTGGGCTAAATCTTCAAGAGAATCAAGGGGCTTGGCTGGCTTTTGAGCAGATTTTTTGGTACAGCGTGAGAAGGTTGTCCTATCTAAGGCTAAAGGGAGAAGTGACTTTACAATGGCTACGCCCTTTCCAGAACTGTAGCTGTACAACTTCACATATGATGCTTTTTAAATAAAAGTTGCATATTTTTCCCTCTCGCTTCAGTATAAAAAAGGTAAGGATCTAAACTTGGCTTTACTCAGAAAGAATGATTGAAATATATAAGGAATCTGGCTCATCCATAAAAACAAAGACTACATATGTCATTTTTTTAATTTTGGATTCCCCTAGGTAAGAGGATATGAAAACGCAACTGATGAGACACACTGTCAGGGATCCAGTCATAGGTAGAGGCATTGGGCGTCTCAGGGTGTGGTGCGGCCAAGCCAGCAGGTAAGGCCCACCATAGAATGGGTGCTAACTTGATAATGTAAGATATAGATTGCCCAAGCAAGGACCAGGGTCCGGAGTTGGGGACCATGGAATCCACCAATCCTGTCAAAGTAATATAGAGTACTCCAAACAGTTGGGTAGAGGTGGTCTTAGCTGCAGTGGTAGGTTCCAGAGGATGGTCTGGTCTAGGGGCTACAGGTGGGGTCATGGGGACAAAATACGCTGGCAGGTAATTGTACTTGTCTTTGAATAATCTGGGCGGCCTAATGTATCACTTTCCTTCTCAACCTATTGTTTCAGTTTCTCTAGTTTTTGCCAGGGGGTTGGAAAGGAATATGCTTTCCAAGTTGAACTCGGTGTAGGCTGGGTTTGGAGGGTACTTGATAAAGTGCACAGGTCCAAAGGGGGCTCTTGGGGGCGGTATAATGCCTGGGGCGGTTTAGCAGGTTGGTCTCGGGAAGGGTCAGTTGCCTGGTTGTCTACTCGGCCAGAGTTAAAGTGGAAGATCACTAAGACTAGATAGGGTAAGATTTGTTTGAACCAAAGGTTCATAAAACTTTATTATCAAAAATGACAATGTGGTCTTCACTATACCACCAGGGTTTTTATACCATGAGATTTTGTTTCTTTGATTTTTGCAGGGTTCAGGTTTGCAGACAAGGTACTGGCGGGGCATGGATCTTGGCTTAGAGTCTTGAGGGCGGTAGATCCAGGTTTTGCCTGCTCTGGTGAATAGAAGTGGCAATGCTTCATTCCTCTGCCACTGTTCACTATGTCACCTGAGTAGTTCAATTGTACTACTAATTCTGGATGGAAGGCTGGCAGTTACTGGTGGTCATTGGCAGATTTAATAATAGGTTTTTTAACCTCCTTAAGGCAAGCTACAACCTCTGCATAGGTCTGGATCTTTGGTGGCTCAAGGTTGGCATCAATCTGGTGACCATTTGGGGAATTGTCCTTGGGAGACTGGCGGGTCTCGGAGTAACTCGTCAACTTGGGTTTGCAATTTAAGAAGTGGGTGGTTTCCTGTCCACTTTGTGTGACTCAAGTAGTCTTTAGGGGGTCATGGTTTGATTCCAGGGCTTCCAATGTTGATTTTGAAACTCCAGTATTGGCGCTTGGAAGGTTGGCAGTAGGTCCTTCCACAACCTCCGTTAGCCAGGTTACATCTCCTTTGCTGGTATGGGTTTTCATTGGCATCAGTTTGGCGGCAAACTGGCAACTATTCAGGGAGTCCTCTGTAGTAGGCCGGCGGGTCGCGGAGTAATTTAACAATTCAAGCCTGTGACTTAACGTATTGGTGGGTCCTGGACTGTCCTGGAGGGTTTGATCTGTCTTCAGGGAGCTGAGGTTCAACTCTTGGGTTTTCAATACAAGTATTGAAATGTCATTCATGACATACACTTAGGGCTACTGTCAAGGATCCAGCCTGTGAGGGGTACCTGGGAAAATGGCACACACTCGGGGGTTTTGCAGGTAGGGTCCACCACAAGATTGGTGCTAACTTTAAAATATAAGATACCAATTTTCCCAGGAGGGCCCAGGGTCCGCTTGCAGGTACCATTGAATTAATCAGGCCTGTGAGAGTGATATACATCCCCCCCAAATATATGACTGGAGGTGGATTTATTGGCTGTAACAGATTCCTGAGGGCAGCTCAGCACGCAGGGTGAGAGATGGTGTCATCAGAACTGAATAGGCGGACAAGTAGTTGTACTTGTCGCAAAATAGCAGAGGAGGTATGGTGATTTTGGTCCCTTCTCTGTAAAAGGTCTCTGTCTGTAAAGTTACACCTCCCCCTTAGGCCTCCACTTCAATTCCTGCCAAATGCTTAGGAATTTCTACCAAATTATGTTTGAATATTTACCTAAAAGGTCACCAAAAAAGCCCAAGAAAAGCCATCAATTTAATACTTTGGAACTATTCAGAAGATGCCTCCACCTAACCCACCCAAGAGACACCTCTGGTTAAATATCATGTGCATGAGCAGCCAGGAGCAGTGGTAATTACATACAAAGCATATTCCTGATGTTAGTTGGTTCAGTTTTCCTTTTTGACCATGTCCATTCAAAATTTGTCAAGATCTTCCTGCCTCAAGAAATTCATTTGTATCCGCTCATATCATTGGTCAATTGGTTTGTGACATTCAATCTATCACCCCAATCCCATTCCATCCCTTAAATGAATGCAAGAGTTGTAAAAGACCTTGCTTCATTTTTCTCTAATCTAATAAAGTTTGAAATTTGTTAGTAATTTTGGTCATTTGGTTTTATCTGTTGCTTCACTGTGTTCAGTTGACTCCTTGCCTCCCTTTGACCACCCAGGAATTGTTGGCAACAACCTTTTTGGTTGTTGCTGAAACCGCAATTTTATTGCGGTTGAGAGCTTGGTTTTATTTCCTCTTAACCCGCTCCCCAATTTTCACACTGTCTCTCTAGTTCTAGCCTCTGGGTTGTAGATCAAGATTTCCTCTAGTGTGAACTCTAAATATGCTGGGCTTGGTGGATATTCTGTGAAATGTACCAAGCCAAAGAGAGCTCCTAGTGAATGATATATTTCAGGCAGCTGGTCTGCAGTTCCTTGGGGTAGATAAGTGGGAGGCACAGAACTGTAGGAGTTGGTCTGCAAATGAAATATAACTAAAATCAAATATGAGATGACTTGGTGGACCAAAGGTTCATGTCACTTTATTGCAAGAATGGCAATGGGTAACTTCCTGGTGGCCCAGGATATAAGTATGCCCATCTGTCATGGAGAAACTTTTACAAATTCCTTTGGGCCTGGTACTACCGTCTACCAGGGTTAGGCAACCCTTGGTGGCATCTCACACTAGAGTTATTTCATTGGCTGGTTCAAACTGAGAAAACTTGAATTTTTCTTTCAGGCTGTGTGATTTGTCATCTTTGGGTGGCCTGCATTCCACAGTAAGCTTCTTTGCTTCCTCCTCCGTGGTGACCCAAGTTATTCCAGGGTCTTTGGCCTGGCCTGCACTCTCATTGGTTGGGTTAACAGGAACCTTTGATGTGGGGTGTCAGGGATTCCTTCCCTGACTTCTTTAATTATATGGATCACAGCAACATTATAGCACATACACCACAACACAGACATCAAGTTTCAAACACTAGTTTTTGTAAAGATTAGGGATTGAAACGGGATTCAAACATGAAACCTTCAAAAATCATCAACTGTTAGTTTAAAATTAGCTAAACAAGTTAATTTAGCTATTTATAAACCTTACATTGAATCAATTTTTGCTTTCAAACCTTAAATCAGTTTTGAAAAGGTTAGTACATCCAGCTATAACGTCACTTACCACTTTTCAGGGATCCAACTTGTGGGGGGTTCCTGAGAACTCGCGGGCAGACGGCCCGCGGGCCCAGCAGGGAGAGCCCACCACAGGATTGGGGCTAACTTTACAATATAAGATAACAATTTCCCAAGGACTGCCCAAGGTCTGCTTGTAGGCACCATGGAATCAATCAATCCAGTGAGGGTGATATACATCACCCCAAATACTTGGGTGGAAGTGGATTCATCAGTGGCAACAGAATCTTGCAGGCGGTTGGGCCGTGGGGTGTGGGGCGGTGTCATTGGAACCAAATATGCGGGCAGGAAATTATACTTGTCTTGGAATAGAAGAGGAGGTATGATGATTTTGATGCCTTCTCTGTATGCAGTTTCAGTTTCTCTAGTTCTAGCTTCCAGGTTGTGGATTAGGATCTCCTCCAGAGTAAACTCCAAATACGCCGGGTTGGGTGGGTACTCGGTAAAATGTACTGGGCCAAAGGGAGCTCCTGGTGGACAGTAAAGTTTGGGCGGCTGGTCTGCGGTTTCTTGGGGTAGGTGAGCACGGGGAGCAGAGCCGCAAGGAGTAGACTGTAGATGAAGTAAAACTAATAACAAGTATGGTATGATCTGGTTGAACCAAAGGTTCATGTCACTTTATTGCAAGGATGGTGATGGGCATTTTCCTGGCAGCCCAGGGTATAAGTATGCCCATCTGTCATGGTAAAACTTTTCATAAATTCTGTCGGCCTGGGGTTTCCTGATTGCCAGGTCTTCCCAGTCTTTGGTGGCATCAATTGCAGGGGTTATTTCATTGGCTGGTTTGAACTGAGGAAGCTCAAATTCCCTAGCCAGGTCATGGGATTGGTTGCCTCTGGGTGGCCCGCGTTCTATGGGAAAATTCTCTGTTTCCCCTTCTGTGCGGGCCTGAGTTATTCCGGAATCAGTGGCTGGGCCTGCCCTTTGATTGGCTGTCTTATCAGGGACCCCCAGTGTGGAGAGTGTTGGCGTAGGTACATTTGGTTCATCAAACTTAAAAGGATTTCCCAAAGTCAAATCCTGTTCTGATTTGAGCCCAAAAAACTGTGGGCGGCCGGGCGGTTGGCCCTGCGGGCTGGCGAGCCCGCAAGATGCCGGGGTTCGAGTTTTGTAGTTGGGGCTTTCTGATAAGCATAGTTGATAGGAGTTTGTCACTTGTGACATCATCCCTTTCTCTCCTGGTGCCCTCCTCCTTCCGGGTCCCCTTTTCCAGGTATTGTTGTATGGCTTCTTGTGCGTTGGGTAGGTTGGAGACCGGTTCCCAGGTGCTTTCTTTGGAGGGGTAACCTACCCATTTGACGTAGTACTGTGGGGTCTTGTAGTGGAGGCGGTGTCCATGGATGTACTCTACTTTGTATTTGGTTGAGCGCCCCTCTTGGATGGGTGGAGGGTTGGTCTTTATCTTCTGGTGGGGGAGGGAGGTTCCTTCTTTCTTGAATAGCAGTGATTGGTGAAAGACATTGTGGATTTTCCAAGTAGGCGGCAGCTCTAGTTTGTATGCCACTTCTCCTATTTGCTTTACAATCTTGTAAGGGCCACATTGGCGGTGGGCTAGCTTTCTACTGGGTACGTGTAGGGGAACGTTCCGTGAGTTGAGGTAAACTTCATTGCCTATTTCCAGAGGTTTTCCAGGGGCTCTTTTCTTGTTGGCAAACGCTTTGTAGGTCTTAACAGCACGGGTCAAGTTCCTTAGACAGGTTTCCTGGGTGGCATGTATTTGTTCAATCCAAGATTGTCCTGCTGTGTTCTGTTCCTTACTGCCAATGCTAGGGTCCCATGATGGATCAAACCCATAATTGGCCTTGAACGGGGACATTCCAGTGGAGGTGTGGTCTTTACTGTTGTATGCAAACTGGGCCATGGGAAGCATCTCAGCCCAATTGTCCTGGTTGGCGTTGGCATAGCATTGGAGGTATTGTTCCAGGATTTGGTTGACCTGTTCAGTTTGTCCATCCGTCTGCGGGTGGTAGGAGGTCAATACACAACGTTTTATTCCGAGGTCTTTCATCACTTGGGTCCAGTAGTGGGAGGTAAACTGGGGTCCTCTATTGGTGATGATTTCTTCTGGGGTGCCGTGTTGTGTTAAGATGCGGTTGTGGAAGTGTCTGGCTGTTTCAGTTGCCGTGCAGTGGGTAGTGGTCGGAACAAAGTAGGCCATTTTGGTGAAACGGTTGACCATGACCAGGATTGCATCAAAGGATTTTGAAGGGGGGAGCTCCACTATGTAGTCCATTGACACTGACTTCCAGGGACCAGCAGGGATGTCCAGAGGTCTCAGTAACCCTTCTGGCTTAGAGCAACGCGTCTTGGTTCTTCCGCAGGTTTTGCAACTGTTGATGTAGGCAGCTACTTCTTTGTCCATGCCTGGCCATGCGTAGTTCTGCTTGATACTTGAGAGGGATTTGTGTCTACCTGGGTGGCCGGCCATCTCTGAATTGTGGTGGTCAATCAATACATTTGTTTGGGTTGGGCCTTTGGGTACATAGATTCTGTTATGGAGCAGTAGGGTAATACCTTTCAGGGAGTACCCTTTCTTTGAGTGATGGCATTCTGGGTCCTTTGTCAGGGCTTTGACTAGCTCAACTGAGTAGGCGTCTTGTTTCTGGGCTTTTATCACATTGGGTTTGCTGGCGGCAATCTTTAAGTACTTCAGATGTATCCCTAGGCTGGCAGGGTCTAATAGTGTGTGGGTGTTGCAGTCCTTGATTTCCGTAGAGGAGGGGGTCAAGTCGGCTCTCCTGCTTAGGGCGTCTGGTACTACGTTAACCTTTCCTGGCTTGTAGTCTATGGTCAAGGTATAGTTGGCTAGTTCCAAGGCCCATCTTGCTTGACGTTGGTTCAGCTGGCGTGGTTTGAAGAAGTAGACTAAGTTCTTGTGGTCTGTCAGAACCTTCACCGGATGTTCAGCACCGCACAAATACCTGCGCCAGTGCTTCAATGTCTTCATTATGGCTAACATCTCTTTATTGTATATTGGGTAGTTCCCTTTGGCTGGTAGCATCTTCTTGGAGTAATATGCTACAGGATGTAGCATACCATCCCCTCCTTCCTGAAGAAGGACCCCACCCACCGCAAAGTCGGACACATCTGTCTCCAGCACAAAAGGTTTAGCAGGGTCAGGCATGGCAAGAACTGGGGCAGAGGTGAAGGCAAGCTTCAGGGTCTCAAAGGCGGCGGTGCACTCTGGGGTCCAGACAAAGGCAACCTTGTCAGAGCACAGGCGGGTCAGGGGCAGGGTGATGTGAGAAAAATTTTGGATGAAATCCCTGCAATAATTTGCCAGGCCCAAAAAGCTTCTCACGTCCTTTCTGCATTTTGGTACTGGCCAGGCTGTTATAGCTTCTACTTTGTCCTGCGCCATTGCAAACCCACCAGTCTTCACCACATATCCCAGAAATTCAACTTCAGATTGAAAGAATTTGCATTTCTTCAGCTTGGCGTGTAGGTTGGCCTGCGAGAGTTTCTCCAGTATTTGGTCAAGGTGTTGGAGGTGTTCCTCATGTGTTTTGCTGTATATGAGGATGTCATCCAAATACGCCACACAGAACTGGTCAAGGTACTTGCCAAGGACAGAGTTGATCATCCTTTGGAAAGTGCTGGGGGCATTACACAACCCAAACGGCATGACCAAGTACTTGTACAACCCATATCTAGTTTTGAAGGCTGTCTTGTATTTGTCCCCTTCTTTGATTCTGATCTGGTTGAAGGCGTCTCTCAGGTCAATTTTTGAGTATACCTGGGCTCCTGTCAAGACGTCACATAGGTCGTCAGCGTTGGGGATGGGGTAGCGGTTCTTTATAGTGATATTGTTCAGTTTTTGGTAGTTTACGCAGGGACGCATTCCGCCATCTTTCTTTCCTACAAACAGCATGGGCGAGGAGCAAGGGCTTTTTGACACCCAGATGAACCCTTTTTTTGTCATGTCCTCCAAGTATGTCTTCAGTGCTGCTTGCTTGCGGTGATTGCAGCTGTATATGGGGCCATGGTGGGGTTGGGTTCCAGGTAACAGGTCAATGGTGTGGTCATAGATTGAGTGACTGGGGAGCTGGGTGGCTGCTTCCTCACTGAAGACGTGGCTCCACTTCTCCAAGGGGGCAGGAAGACTGCCCACACTGGGTTCCATTCTCAGGGTCAGGAGTGTGTTGGGTTCCTTACTGGTTGGGCCCAACTGGAACGGCACCACATCAAACAAATTGTCTCCTTTCAAGGCAACTGTTTGGTTACAGAAATTCAGAATAGCACTGTGTCTCTGGGACCAGGAGTCCCCTAGGATCAGGGGGTGAGGAAGCCCTTTCAGGATGATGGGGAACACTGGGTACAAGTTCTGCCCAATTTTCAGGGGCAATTTGGTCGCGCACCTGAAACCCAAGTCATGGGAGCTGTTTCCCATGATTACTTTGACGCTTTTGTTGGTGGCCTCCAGTCCAAGGTCCTTGGCAAGGGTGGCATTGATAAAACTCTCCTCTGCTCCGGTATCAATGAAAGCTCCAACAGTCTGGGATGTTGTGGATGTTCTTGCTTCAACTTGGATAAATTTGTACAATTGAGTAGAGGTGTTTATTTGTGCCAAGGAAACTGAGGGGTTACTCTTCTTGGGGCAAGCCTTGGTGAGGTGCCCAGGTTTGTGGCAATAGAAACACAAGCCTTCACGGTAGTGGCGCTGTAGTTTGTCGGGGGACATTCCTGGTCTGCCGGGTGTTGGGGCTCGGCTCGTGCGCTGGGTGGAAGACAGGGTGCCTTCTTGGTTGAGGCTCAACCCTCTGCACAAGAGGAGTAATTCATCCAGGCCAAGCGTAGGGTGGTGGTGCTTGAGGAGCTCCTTCAGGGCAGGGCAGGCTCCTTGGCGGTACAGGATGGCCGATAGCTTGTCCTCAAGTTGGGTTCTGGCTTTCAATTTCAGGAACTTGTTGGTGTAAGCTTGCAGCAAGCGTGATCCTTGACAGATATCCAGTAAGCTGATCAGGGCGTGGTGGCGGGTGTCTCGGTTGTTGCCTGTGGCCATCAGTTTGCTCTCAAATTGGGAGTAGTCTAGGCAGAACTTGATGTCCTCGGCGGTTGCTTTCCCAAACCAGTCCAGGGCATTGCCGGAGAGCATGGAGGCCACTCCAAGGACTTTCTCGGTGTTGTTGGAGTATGAGTTTGTGTTGGCTTGAAAATGGAGACAGAGGACTGGCATTGCTCTTCTGGCTTCTTCTAGGGTGAGCTTCCCCATCTGGGGCATATCCACCTGGGTTGTGGTCTGGTTTACTATGACGTTCTGCACCTGCAAGTTTGGGGTCTTGGTCTTCTCCTTGCCAGGCGGTGTGTCTTTCTGTTTGGGGTTGGTTTGGTGTTGGGTCACTAAGGTGATCAGGTTGGTAGCTAACTTGTACGCATAGTAAGCTGAAATCAATAAAAATAGCATACAAGATGCCCCAAGAGTTAACAACATCTTGGGGCCCAGGTTACCGTGTTTGAGGTAGATTGCCATAATGTCAGGGATCCAACTTGTGGGGGGTTCCTGAGAACTTGCGGGCAGACGGCCCGCGGGCCCAGCAGGGAGAGCCCACCACAGGATTGGGGCTAACTTTGCAATATAAGATAACAATTTCCCAAGGACTGCCCAAGGTCCGCTCGTAGGCACCATGGAATCAATCAATCCAGTGAGGGTGATATACATCACCCCAAATACTTGGGTGGAAGTGGATTCATCAGTGGCAACAGAATCTTGCGGGCAGTTGGGCCGCGGGGTGTGGGGCGGTGTCATTGGAACCAAATATGTGGGCAGGAAATTATACTTGTCTCGGAATAGCAGAGGAGGTATGGAGATTTTGATGCCTTCTCTGTATACAGTTTCAGTTTCTCTAGTTCTAGCTTCCGGGTCGTGGATTAGGATCTCCTCCAGAGTAAACTCCAAATACGCCGGGTTGGGTGGGTACTCAGTAAAATGTACTGGGCCAAAGGGAGCTCCTGGTGGACGGTAAAGTTTGGGCAGCTGGTCCGCAAGTTTCTTGGGGTAGGTGAGCACGGGGAGCAGAGCCGCAAGGAGTAGACTGTAGATGAAGTAAAACTAATAACAAGTATGGTATGATCTGGTTGAACCAAAGGTTCATGTCACTTTATTGCAAGGATGGTGATGGGCATTTTCCTGGCAGCCCAGGGTATAAGTATGCCCATCTGTCATGGTAAAACTTTCACAAATTCTGTCGGCCCAGGGTTTCCTGATTGCCAGGTCTTCCCAGTCTTTGGTGGCATCAATTGCGGGGGTTATTTCATTGGCTGGTTTGAACTGAGGAAGCTCAAATTCCCTAGCCAGGTCATGGGATTGGTTGCCTCTGGGTGGCCTGCGTTCTATGGGAAAATTCTCTGTTTCCCCTTCTGTGCGGGCCCGAGTTATTCCGGAATCAGTGGCTGGGCCTGCCCTTTGATTGGCTGTCTTATCAGGGACCCCCAGTGTGGAGAGTGTTGGCGTAGGTACATTTGGTTCATCAAACTTAAAAGGATTTCCCGAAGTCAAATCCTGTTCTGATTTGAGCCCAAAAAACTGTGGGCGGCCGGGCGGTTGGCCCTGCGGGCTGGCGGCCCGCAAGATGCCGGGGTTCGAGTTTTGTAGTTGGGGCTTTCTGATAAGCATAGTTGATAGGAGTTTGTCACTTGTGACACCGCTCAGCAGTTGATTGGCTGTGTTGGCTCATCCTGGCGCCCTTGGATCTATCAGATGAAGATGAAACCAAGGCTCTGTTCCGCACTTTACTTGAGGTTCCTTATGTAAACCGCTTTAATTTCCAAGATCTTGCATTTTATCCCTACTCTGCCTATGTTAGAAATATTATCATACTACATATACAGTCAAGAATTCATGCCCAGCTGATCCAGGTATTAGTTTCAGCTATCATATCTATGCAAATTATTGGAAAATTCCTCTCATCTCTCCCAATATCCTCTTAACTCACCCAGCCTCTACTTTTAGGCTATTTAAATGTATAAACTTTACCAAACTTGGTTTTTCTAACAATAAAGATTTATCTTACCCTTGCTACTTCTTTTTTTCTGATAAAACACATTTTTTTGAAGCCATGAGAGGAATTCTATTTCTATCCTGGTTTCTAGCTTATTTCTTGCCAGTGTTTTTGGCTTTGGAAAACCCAACACCTACAACTGACTGGTACAACTCCTCTCCAGATGACGCCCACCAAAAGGAATCTCTTGCCAATGGATGGTTCAAATACCCTTCTGGCATTGGGGACGCAAGTTCTAATATGGTCATTTGTTTATCACACCTCCTGCTGAACCTACCCTGGTTAGACCTTACGCCTCCTTCTACCTCTTGATGTATTTGGCGGGTTACTATCTACTTGGTTGTTTCAGTTCTATGCTTGGAAGATTTGCTTACCTAGGACACCTTGGACATCTTGCAATGGTCACAGTTCCTATCGGCTCGGTAATTGCAGGTTTGAATGTGGGGGCCTTGGCCCATCAGCTAGGGAGTCTATTCCCTGCCAAGTGGGTCCCTGACATGGGGAGCCTCAATGCAGATAATTTTAGTTCATCAAGCCTTAGGAGATTCTCTGAAGTTGAATCCCGATCTGGTTTGAGCCCAAAAATCTGCGGGCTGGCGGCCCGCGAGGTATCAGGGTTCAAATCCCGTAGTTGAGGTTTTTCTATGAGCATAGTCAACAGGAGTTTGTCATTTGTGACAGCTGTGTTGGCCTCTAAAAGGGATGATTACAGCATTTGTTGTAATCGTCTGCCCTCCCTTCCCCAGATTCTTCTTTCAGATTCCCCCAACATAGGGAAATCCAAAATTTACAACAAAAAAGAAGGCCTCAGATGGCTTTCTGGCTTCCAGACGGACCTGAATTTATTTAGATAATGAAAACAATTTTTTTGAAACATTAAATTTAAATTTGAAATTATTTTTTTAATTTTTTAAAATGGAAAGAAAAAAAATCTGGAAATTTTTTTTTGTCCACACTTGGGTGTGGAGTTGATTCTGAGAAAATCTTCGGATTTGAGACGGTGGCTCCTTTTTAGAAAAGGAGCCACTTGTCTCGAATCTGACGCAGCCCTAGACGCACTGATTACGGTAAATACTGCAATTGGCATATTTTTAACCCGCTACAGCCCGAAGCAGGGGTTTACCTTGCAACCAGCTCAACTTTAAAAAAGATTGGGATGCAGCTGCCAGAAAGTTCCAGAAAGTTGTAGAGTCTTCCGAGTTTCACGGCACTGGGCGGGCAATCTTGAGGTTACGATGGGAGCGATACCTTGGCAGTTTAACTGGGATGGATCGAACCTCTTCTGTAGGGAAAGATAGTTCGGTCTCGCTTTCAAAAGTAGAGCCGCAATCACCGCTTCAACTTTCAGCAATGACGGGTGAGGAATAACCTTGACTCTCATTGGGGATATGGGATTTAGGGGAGAGTTTCGGTTGGGGCTATCGGGTCGAGACTTAATGATACTATCTGCAGCCAGTTTGGATCCTGTGTCGTGGCTGCAGCCAGCATCGTGGATCCTTGGCATGCGCCATATGTGTACAGGGGTTCCTTAATCAGGATCCTGGCATAAAGTAGTTAAGTAATTCTGTTGAAGGATGACTTGCATCGTTTGGTTCATGGCCAGGAGTGGAAGGTTATATTGTAGGGGTTGGGTTGAGCATTCTCAGGAATTAGAAGTCAATGGAATTTAATCAGTGCAGTTAGGTTTTATGTCAGGTGGGGTGCATGTGTTTATTTGTGATTGGTTGGAGTTGTTTCTGCGGGGATTTAAAATTAGATGCTATTTTTATTGTTGGCCTTGGCTAATGAAGAAGGGTTATATTTGCATATGGAGATGCGGGTTCCCAATAAAGGGATATGGGCTTTTTATTTCTTAAAAGATTTATCATTGGCTGCAATAGATTTGGAATTAATTGGTGGTGGGGATGATGATGTCATGCGTGGCATGACGGGGAAATAGGACGTGGAATCATAGGTAGGACGGAGTGGAGCTTTGCTTCACAAAGCAATGCTGTTTAGCAAACATTTCCAAAGGGTTTGGCTGTTCCAAATTGTGAGCGAGCAGTAGAATAAGTTGGATGCTCAGCTTGATCTTCATGCTTGAGCCATCACTAGACATTTAATAAATGCATTTAAAAGAAGGTGTGTTTTAATTAACGCGACTGAATAGAGAGTTGACTCAGGGGGCCCTAGGATCTCATACAGCAAATCAATCATGACTCTCCAGGATTCTGCCATCCTGACATGGATTCATGCTCATGTCGATCGCTTGCTTCATGCAATTGACAGCCCCTTTCAGATTCAACAATAAAGCTTCGCCTAGCCATCCACCACCCCTTGTCGGATTGCGTTTGCCCATCACTCATCTTTCAAACCTGGCATCTGTTTTCAACTATAGGCTTGTCTCTAAACCATGACTCCCTGTTTCAAACCGTACTCCACATAAACCCTAAACCAGCCATGCTCTTTTCGACGGGTGTGGTTCGAGACCCGGAACCGTGCGACCCGGAACATCTGATTGGAGCCTTGGTTTTTTAAAAAATACGTCAAGCCATCAGCCACTGGCTCAGAATAAGAAGTCTCTCTCCTATCATTGGCGCTGAGGGCCAATCACAGCTCAGACATTCATGATTGTAAGGGGCTTTGGCAGTGGGAAATAAATAAAGTGAGCCCAGGCTGGTGAATAGCCAAGTGAATGCCATCCATCTACCCAAAGCTACATACAGGTCGGATCGTCCCCGCCAAGTCCTCCAAGCGCGCCTACTCCACCGATAGCAGGGGCGCCCAGGTAATCAAGCACAGCCTCAGATGCGGTGCCACCATGCGCGCCATCCTTAGCGATAACCTTGGCGCCATTACCAGTGCTGATGTCGTTGAGCTGAACTCGTACTTTGGCACCCGCCAAGGCAAACCCATCTTGGAAACTATCCACTACAGCAACTTGAAGTTCGATGGCGACCGTGGTCGTGTTTTAGGCTCCTTGATATCTTCCCCATGCCTTGGCGTCCGGCGGATTATTTTTAATCAGTTGAACCTGGACAAGGAGACCGTCCGTGCTATCATTAAAGGGATTTCTAGAGCACCCTCTCTAGAAAGGGTGACGATAACTCGGTGCAGCCTCCGCGATAAGGATCTGGGCTCGATCCTAATGGCGGTTGCCCAGAACCCTAATATAACGACTCTAGTCCTCGATCAGAATTCCTTCTCTGGGGCGGGATGTGAAGCCCTGGCCAGAAATACGGGGAAGCTGCGCGCCCTAAGCCTATCAGGGCACTTTTTCGGCCCAGACTCAGCCCAGTACATCTCTGAGCTCCTCCGCTCAAACATCGAACTTCAGGAGCTGGATCTATCTCGCAACCAGCTACGAGCCAACGGCATGCACAACCTATCCCCCGCGTTCCTTTTCAACCACACGCTCCTCAGCATCAACCTTTCTGGGAATGAGATCAGCCCAGAAGGTTGTGTTCGGCTATGCCAGGGCCTCGAAGATAACCGGGGGCTTCAGCACCTCAACCTGGCCTTCAACCATGTTGGGGATCAGGGGGTGGAGGCGATATGCAAACTGCTCAAAGTTAATAGAACCATCCTCTTCCTTCAGCTGGATATGAACAGGCTATCCCCCGAGAGTGGGCGGCTGCTGGGCGCCATGCTGAAGAAAAACTCTGCCCTCAAAAGCCTCAGCCTAGACTCCAACCTTCTTCTGGGGGTAGGAGCGGCTGCTATTGCGGCTGCTCTTCCTTATAACGAGTATCTTGAGAACCTTTCATTGAGTGATAATGAGATTGGCAACGAAGGTGTACAGGCCTTTGCTTTTGGGCTCCCCAACAATACGGTGCTCCAGCGGCTTGTGCTGAAGAATGCACGAGTTCAGGATCCTGCCGTGTACCGTGGGCTTGTAAGCTCACTCGAGAACAACCGGGCTATTAAGATGCTGGATATGGACTTTGATTTCATTGGATGGGAGGCAGTCTACAAGACGCTCCAGCCGCTTCTTACCCGCAACTACATCATGAACCGCAAGGAATTCACTGCAGCAGTTCAAGTCTTGTGGGGGGTCCGTGCCCTATGCCACCCAAGCAATTGGAGCAGCCCCCCTCCCCCCGGAACTCTTGGAGGAGATTGTTCGCTCGCTAGACGCTGACCGCGTCCTCCATCCCACCCGCCTCCGCAACATCTTCCGCTTTGGCCGATCTCTCGCGACCCTCACCCCCTCAGTCACCCAAGAATCCTTCCTCACCCAAATCTTTGGCAAGAACTTCCGCTTCCAACCATGCCATCCCACCTACCCCAGCCTATTTGACTTCAATCTATGACATCCCACCCCTAAAATCCCCACAGTCGCTGACTAATTATTTCAAATAAACCCATCTCCCATTTATTTTCAGAACGATTATCTCAAAACAAAAGCCCGTCCCAACAACAGATCCACCGCGTACACAATAAAAAAATACTTCCCAAACACGAGTTCCCTTTCCAAAGCCTATTCCCCCTACTGCACGGTCAACAACACCGAAGCACCAGATTCCGTCATAACCCACTCCATCAATTTGTCCACCATTCACAGGATTCCCAATCTAGCTGGCGACAAGAAGGCTCAACCCCCGTGACCAAATTATTTACAAATCCCCCAACCGACCATCAAAGCAAACCCCAGCATGGCAATCCGATGCCAGCGGATAATATCCTTGATTCCCTGCCACTACACAACCCAACCGCTAGCAGGACAAGGCGTACAAACCCATGTATTGCTGGGTAAACCGATCCACATATAGAAAACTTGGCTTAAGAAAGATTTACTAACCCCACGATACCAGCAACCTCACAAACTTGCCGAATCGGGATCTGCAGTGCAAAAGTGGCCCAAGGCTATTTAAGCCACCCGCTATAGATGGATCAACTTTAA
The DNA here is from genome assembly GCA_014839935.2 of Entomophthora muscae. Lineage (NCBI taxonomy): Eukaryota > Fungi > Entomophthoromycota > Entomophthoromycetes > Entomophthorales > Entomophthoraceae > Entomophthora > Entomophthora muscae. The sequence goes on along the minus strand of QTSX02000949.1, from coordinate 2,633 downwards.
CTGAGCTCACAACAAAAGAGACGGGTGGAAACCCCAGATTCCTTCTTCGATATCAAAAAGAGAACTGGTGAGGTTAAATCAACCACCCCCCACCCAAGCTATCCACCGACAGAGGGGAGATCGGACACGTGATCGAACTAGAAACCACTTGGAAGCCCGCCAAGAAAAAACATCTCTTAAACTTAACGTCACATCCCCAAACCCTTCATCGCCGATAAAAACGTTCCCGATAATATATAACTAGCTCCTAGGGAGTGGCCATTAGATCCAACTCTAGGCAGCAAGGGTTTAAACAAGCTCCCCACTGGATCAATCCAACCACCAGGTATAACCAGAAGCAACTATAAGTTCAACCCAAGAGCTATCCCAACCATAATCAAGAGCAAAGTCTACTCTCTCAATCAATTTCCATCGATAATCTTAAAATATGTCCAGATGGGCTACTGTAGTGCAAGCCTACAAATATCCCATATCTGAACCAGACAGAGGGAAGAGATACACACAGACCAATGTAACAGCTACACCTGGGGAAGCTCCCTCCAGCCAACCAACTTAAAATAGAAGGGAGTATTAGAGAGATCATTTATCAAAATCAGGAGGGCAGAGAACTTAAACCAGGCCATAAACTCTTTTCAAGCTTTTTGGCAGTTTGAATATCCCAGATCCCATGCCAATCCAAATCTGGTACCAGGTTACCCACCCCCAGGGATAATTGCAAATCAGAAAGGATGCTAGAACCCAATGGGGACCATCCCAACCCCAGCTTTCAACTATGGGGATCCAGAAGTGTGATGCTCACGGAAAGTTTGTAAAGAGGGTGGAAAGGACCTCTTGTAAGCTTCTTCCTGAGAAGCTAAGGGAACTACCATTACTAGGCTGCAACTGCAGAGAACAGTAAAGAGCGCTTTGATCAAGCCTAGGGTACTAACTCTAAACTGTTAGCACAGCAGGGAGATCATCTTGTTACCTCAGTAGCCTGGGCAACAAGAAATAAGAGTATTCAAGAGTCTGGTGTAAAGCTTGTGTCATTAGAAAGTAAGAAACAAGCAGAAGTGCAAAAGTAGTGAAGTTAAAAGGTATATTCATTTGTAAGGAGGAGTTCCAATTTATGCTTGTGTAAGGTCTTGCCCATAATGGTGCAAGGTTATAGACTAGAGCGTACAAGGCATTAGGATTCAAATTTAAAAGATATAAGAACGTAGGAACTGTCTGTAAGATAATCTTACAGAACCCTGCTAAAAACCTATATTGTGTCACAAATGGAGTAATAGAGTGTAAGAACCCTAAGCAAAGAAGATAAAATAAAGTGTTCAATAGTAAACAAGTTGTAACTAAGGGAATATCAATATTAGGATATTCTCCATCAGCAAATTGATACATATAACCATTGAAAGATTCCTTAAGGGAAAAAAATGGATACAACAAGCCCAAGGCTTGTTGTTTTGCAAGTTCCATTGGATTTAAGGAAAGAAAAAGCTAAACTAAAAAGATGAATTAAAAAAATTCTTAAAATTACAGATCTGAAGTTAAAAATTGTAAAAGATTGAAGGGAAGAAATCACTTAGAATTTTGGCTTAAAGCCTACTCTTCAAAAGCTCTTTATTTATAGAAGAAAAAGCCTTTTCTGTTGGAGACTGATAGCCAGGAGGAAGCAGCCAAGAAGAGGAGCAACTGGAGAAGTTGGAGAAACCAGGTATAAAAAAGGGGAAACAGAAGACCAGTTCAAAGTTTGATCAGCAAGAAAGAAGCTGGGGAAAGCAGCAACAACATAAACAGGAGTTTTGAAATGTCAAAACTGCAGGCTTGACCCGCTAGCAAGGTTCCAACCCAGCAGGTTTGTGACCCGCAATCCAATTATCCGGTCACTCAAAGCCAGACTAGGAAGTCAACTCAAATTACCAAATCCAACAACACAAACAGATGATGATCCTTTATGGTGGATACCTTGTTTTGGCGCTTGACTCATTACCAGGATCAAGCCACCCCCTTCACCATCCAACCGTGTGATCAACACAATCATGTTCCTGTTATCCTTGATTCACAATGACTATATAAGCACTATCTCTCAATAAAGATTATTATCTAGCTTTTAAATATTTTTCCTGTGTAACTCTGCTAAAACAGCACAGTTACGACATTGGTAGCAGAAGTAAGTCCTCCATCTTACCGCATCTTGAAAAATTCTTTCTGTTGCCCGCACACGCCGCGGCCAACAAATCCTTGACAGAATTATGTCCGGCCTCCCGCCAGACTGGACTCTGTACACCCCTGGTACTGCCATACCCAATGGCTTTGTCCTGTACCAGAACACAGTAATCCTGCTACCCACCTTCAACACCATGTCTGCACAAGGTTTCTTTCAGGCTCCCTCCTCAATGCTGCAACCAGCCAACAAAACCACCATGCCCGCCTACGTAGCTCAAAGACTACAGAGCGCTGCCTTGGAACCTTTTGCCAGGGCCAACAACAACAACACCGCCACATGGATCCAGTCCTCCCAGAGCAAGCTGGCTCAGATGGAATGCCCACAGCGGTTTTGGATCACAGAAATTTCCATTCACCTGACCCATGACGCTGGCACCAGGTGCAACAAGTGGCATGAAGAGCACATCAACAAGAACTGGGATACCTTT